>PVJN01059754.1:0-11764 GCA_004026805.1 Lasiurus borealis
TTCTGCCGCCGCTTCTTCTTCTTCTTCTTCTTCCTCCTCCTCCTCCTCCTCCGCCTCCTTCTCCCCACATAAGAAACACTCACACACAAACACGCCCGGCCGGGGGGCCCGAGCTACCGGGGGGGCATGGCCGCCGGCCCCGGCGCGGATCCTCCTGGCGGCGGCGGGGGCGGCCCTCCCCGGCGGCGCTCCTCTGGCTCCGGCTCCGGCTCTGGCGGTGGCGGTGGTGGCGGCGGCGGTGGGGTGTCGGGTGAGTCGGTACCGACCGAGGGAGGGGGGGAGGGCGGGGGGGAAGGAGTCCTGTGTGTGTGTGTGTGTGTGTGTGAGTGTGTGTGTGTCTCTCTCTCTCGTTCCGTCTCTCCCTCTCAGAACAAAATGCCGACCGGAAGTGCAGCTGCAGGAATGACTCCCTCCACCGGCGCCAAACACTAACAACCACCCCCTCTTCCCCACTCCACTTCCGCCACCGCCGCCGCCGCCGCCGCCGCCGCTCCGGCTCGCGTCCGCCGCCGCTGCCGCTGCCGCTGCTGCTTCCGCCGCCGCCGCCTCACCGCGCCGCGCCGCGCCGCTCCGCTCCGCGCCGCTTCCCCGGGGCCGGCCGGGCCGGGGCGCCCGGCTCCGCCTCAGGGCGGGCGGCGGCGGGTGTGAGGGCCGCTGACGGGCCGGCTCGTCAGCGTCTGGCTGTTCCCGGAGGCCGAGCGGCGCGGCGCGGAGCGGTGAGGCGGCGGCGGCGCTGGTGAAGGGGGCGCTGCGGCCCCGCTCACAGGCCGCGCTCGCCGCGCCGGCAGCTCGTCGTCACGGGCTCTTGCGGGAGCCGAGCTCGGGGCGGCCACGGAGAGGACGCCCGCCGTCCGACGGCGACGGTGCATTTTTTTATATTATTTTATTTTTAACCCCCATGGTCGTCCTGCGGCCCGCTGGCTGGATGGATGGACGGTTGGACGGTTGGACGGTCGGATGGACGGACGGTCGGGCGGATGGATCGTGTTACAGCTTCGCCCCCCGGGACAGGCCGGACGTCGCGCCCGTTGCTGCGTGAGGGGCCGCGGCGGCCGGGCGCCCCCCGTGGGGCCGGAGCGGCGCGGCGCGGAGCCGGGACGCGCGTCTTTCTGGAGGAGAGGCGGCCTCTGCGCGCCTCCCGGGCGGCGGCGGCGGCTGTGGCCTCACGGCCGGGACGAAGGCCTGTAGGCGACGCTGTGGGAGCGGAGCGAGCGAGGGAGCGGGCGGCCCCGCGCCCCCCGCGAGTGTGGGTGGAGCCGAGCGCGCGGGAGTCGCCCGCCGCGACCCGGGCCGCCGCCGGGCCTCCCTCCGGGCCTCCGGGCGACCGCGGGCCCCGGGCGATCGGAGACGTCGCCGACCTCGCCTCCCGGCACCGGGGAGGCCGCGCGCGGCTGGAGCGCAGAGACGGGATCCGAGGACCGGGCCCCGCGCCGCGGCGCCTGTCGGTGGTTCCGCGGTGTGTTTTGTTGTTGTTATTGTTTTTATAAGTTTGTGTCCGTTAAGAGGGGCTCCTCCACGCGCACAGAGGGCGGTAGGTACGCGGGCTTCCTCCCGGGGCGCCGGTGGCGTGTCCGTGCACTGGGGGTTTTAAGGATGACGTGCTCGGGGGATGGGGGCGTTTTGCCTACGGGTTATTGCTTTGGCCTCCAAATAATTATTAAATAATAATAATAACAATAATAATAATAAATTCCTGGAGGGACGGGGTCAGAGCGGGTCCCCGGGCGGTGCATCCGGCGGCGCGGGCGCTGCGGGAGGCGGCGCTGGGGTCCGGGCCGGCGGCCCCCCGTCCCCCTCAGGCTCTGCCCGGTGCCCCCCGCGCCGGTGCCCGCACCCGCGCCCGCAGGTGTGGGCCCTGCTGGCACCTCGGGGCTTGCAGCTACGAGCTCCCTGTCCCCCTCTTCCCCCCAGTTTGTCCTCCTGGCCTTCTCCTCCTGCAGGCGCATCCTCTGCGGCCCCCGATAATAGGGCAGCAGCTCCCCGAGGCCGGAGGGTGGCGTTGGGGGGAGGAAAGGGGCTGGAATAATGGCGCCCCCGCGCAGAGGCTTCCTATTTTGGGTGAATGAATGAATGAATGAATGAATGAGGCATGACCAAGGCCTTGCTCCTCCTACCCTCTCCCCCCTCCCCCCCCACCACCCCTAATTTCTGAATTTTGTTCCTTAATATACGTATAATGATTTGTACTTAAATGCTACAGGTGACTTTATGACAGGTAGGTGGAAACTGGAAAAAATAATAAGGGAAAATGCAAGTTTATTACAGAGTTCTAGAAAAGGGTCACTTCCCCTCCCACACCAGAAGCCCACCAAGGAGCGGGGAAAATGATTATTTTTGTTTGTTTGGGGTTTGTGGGAACGGGCTCGCCAGAGAGGACGGCGCGGGGCGCATGAGCAGACGCGGGCCAATGAGCGCGGCGCCCTCGCCGAGTCACAAGCTGCGTCGTCCCCTCTCTCTGCCCGCTCCCCCCCCCCACTTTTTTTTTCTTGCAAAATGCATGCGATTTGCGCCGAAATAAAGTCTGTCTGAGTCGGCCGGCTGAGCGCATGCAGCTCCGCTGGAGAAGTTCACTCCGCGAGCGTTTCGCGGCGCAGAGGGGCGCCCGCCGCAGCGACTCCCTAGGCGGGTGCCGCTGGGCCCCCGTTACTTTCCCCCCGGTTGTGCCGTCGGCAAAGCCAGGCCAGTGCGGTTTGTTTTCACAGTTTCCCCCAGAGGAAAGGCTCCGTGAGAAGCCCGGGTCAGCATCAGTGTGGGTGTCTTCATTCACCTTTTCAGCTTGCCGTTCATTTATTCGCCTTTTACTTTAGGAAAGCGCTAGGCGTGCCAATAAATTAATTGGTGATTTCTGAAAACTATGAAACAGATTTGGGGATTTTTACTTCCTAGTGGGTGGAAAAACAGGCGACCTTTTAAATGAAAATGAGTAAGTATGCCAGCAAGCTAAAACCTGCAAGAAGCCCTTGGCTGTGACAGAACAGTCATATTTCATCTATGGAATTTGGGGACCAGGAAAGACAGTCTTGATGGTTATTTTATAACCATTAATGCATTTAATTAGACACTGTTTCATAAGTTCAACAGCCTGTTAATTGTAAGTTTACCCAGAGTGATCTGTTAGCAACAGCTTTAAGTCTTAGGCAGATGTCTTTTTCACTCAGTTTAAAATGCTAAAATTTCAATTTCCTTAAGGAAACACAGTTACCTTCCTGTATACTTTTTTAAATGTTCCTGTTAAACTAATGATTTTGCAGGTCCACGTCACCAGAGTCTTGACATCATTGTAGCATTTACTTGTAGATTTTAGGTATCTTGGTTTTCAGTTTCTTCCCTCATTTACTTATCAGAGACTGACTTACTAGGTGCTTATTAGCTTCATGACCAACACCTGCTACACATTAGTGACTGGAAAACAAGATCTCTGCCTTTAAAGGTTTTAAGTTGTGCATAGTTTATACCAATTTTTTTCCAGATCATGCAATTAAAGACATTGTTTCAAAGCGTATCAGAATATTTCTCTGTTACATCAATGTGTTCTACTTGCCTGAATTTAAGTATCCAAGTTGAGATATTGTGTAGAATCTATTAATTTAATCTTAGAGTTTTTTTATTTCATTGTCTTGTTTCTTAGGGTATTTTTTTTGGGGGGGGGGGGTTGCTGAATAATTGTTTCCCCTCAACCTTATCCATTTATTCTGCTCTCACATTTTTAAAGCTTATTTTCTAAAATCAGTTGATTTGTGGTGGTCTTTTATCCTTGATTTATTCGTTCTTAATTTGTAGGGCAGCCTAATCAACCTTTAATCTGATTTGATACTACCCCATTCTTTAAGTACTGAATTATAGTACTCATTTTATTTGCCAGAGTAAACCTGGATAGTCCCATATGTATTCTTGATCAATAAATTGCAGAAGATTTAATAAAATATTTTAAATGGATTTTAAGTATTAACTATTGAATGTAGTCAGCTTGGTATAATTGACAAATTATAAATTATTTTTGTTGATAATACTTATCATTAAGAGAAATATAATTTGTCAAAAATGATAGAAATTAAAAATTTTAGAAAACAGTTTTCTCACTATTTTATACTAACCAGTTCTATCTTTTATTAGTGATAAAAATAACTTCTAAGAACAAAATTTTAAAATAGAGTAAAAAAAAAGTAAAGGACATGTAGTGTTTTATATCTAGGATAATTAAGTTACTTATTTCAAGAAACTTTGAAGAGTTCATTATAAATGTTGATTTGAGGGTGAGCTACAAAAATAGCAAACAATTTAACAGTCGAAATAAGTTCTGCAAATTTTTAAATGAAATATCTTAATCAAATTTGTGAAAGTATTTGTGAAGGATATTCAGCATATTTTATCCATCTCTGTTAACATGAGAGAAGTGGATGTCCTTCAAGAACAAGCTTTGATCTTTCCTTAATCCTTACCTCTAAATTTATAGATTATATTATCCATGCCATCCATTCATAATCCTATGACTTCCCTATATTAGTGTTTACATTTTTGCATGTGTATGCCTTAGGTTCCTAAATCAAGGTGACCAGTTATGTGTTATACTGCATTACAGGCTTCAATGTGCATTGGATATGGTAGGGACCCAGAAAAATGCATTTCTGAAATATAATTTCAATATTTAATTATTCATAAATCTTCATGGAAGTCTAATTTTAATGGAACCTACACATATGCTGAATGTGAACTAGGTAATTAAACTATATATGTATTTTAGTACTAAACTAATCTGGAGCAACATTGATTTTTAAATGGTTTTATCTATGAAAGAAGAATACAAATTCATTAAAAACATCTAAAATGGGTATGATAGGAGTGCTTATGATGCTCATTTCAAAGCATCTCCTCTAGAACAGTGTTTTAAAACTGGGTCATGTACCACTATGGGTCATGAAATAAATACAGTGGGTAGTAACCAGTACTTTTTATTTAATATATAGAAAAGAATAGAAAATCTAAGAATACATCACAAATGGTAGAGTCTATATTTTTAAGTGAATGTTACATTTATGTGTGTGCAAGTGTTAGGTTACCTTGTAATGTATAGAGGTGGGCAAAAGTAAGTGTACAGTGCCATTGTGACATTCTTTTGAGTTAATAAAGCTATTGTAATAATCACAGCCTGCCCATCCATCTTTGCATACAAACAACTGTAAACCTACTTTTCCTCATCCCTGTATATTTCGTAGTATGGATTATAGGCTGAAAACTGGTGGTGGTTTGTTTTTTTTAATCTATAGTTTAGTTTTTTACTTCCTCCCTTAGAAAAAAAAATAGAATACTAGAAAGTTCTGATTGCCTGTGAAATAGTGAGGAATTTTAGAGATTTGATAATTGATTTCAGAAAGATGATCTTAAGGTAACAGGTAGGTAAGCTATGCAGAAATGTCAAATATTGAAGTTGTGAGGAGGAATTATTTTTCTAGTGGATCTAAGTTTGTCGTGTTTAGACTTATGCCTGTTTTCTTATTGATCTGTTGTAGCACATCTAAGTTCAAATGTCCAATACAGAATAATAAATATAAGGCAAAGAATATATTTGTTTCTGTCTATTTCTTTCCACCTGTTCAGTCTTAAAACAGGTATTTATTAACTAGTCATTTGAGTGCAAAGCAAACTGCTGCCTTCACAAAGGAATTGTCATAAGAACAGTTTACTCCCTGAAAATGATTGAAACTTCTCCCTTCAGAAAACATGAAATTTTCAATAAGGTTTTTCTCCCTAGCCAAAGTAAATAATCATTTCTTAAAGTAAATAGTTAACTTTCATTTCCCATCCAACTATTTCACATACTTAAGCACTTAAAGTTGAGGACAGAATTTAAAAGGGGGAAATTGAAAAGAGAGAAAATTGTGTATAGAATTTGAAAGGAAGGCAATAGAGTACATAAGTGGGATGAGAAATACCTACCAAACAGAAAATAAGATAGGGAGTATGTTATACTGAAATGTTTTAATAAAATTTAGACATTCCAGTAAAATGTAAACATCTCATGTATTTCATTACAGGTTTCACTAGTGTAATGTTGGCAAGTCTATTTAAGAGCAGGTCTGTTTTTTCCCCCCAGACATATAGCACCACCAGCTCCCTTTCAATTACAGATATTTAAGACTTAGTTTGGTTAAAACCATATTGACACACAAAATTTTCTAGGGAACTAAACTAAGAATCTAGGTAAATTTTACTGAACCAAAGCTTAGACCCAAGTATACCAATGCAACACACACCCTATTGAATTAAGAAAAATTATAGTACTAGCCACCAGAGGGTGCCAAGTCAGTCCTGAAAGGTAGGAGTACAAAGGAAGACCACATGACTTCCTGTTTTGAGTTTGGCTGTTTTGGCAACTATCCTCTGAGTTTAGTTTACCAAAAAAGCCAACTAGTATAGAAAGGCTAACGATGTATATCAGATGTGGATATGGTGACAATTTTAACTGTAAAAGTTACCTTGCAGGAAAGACATTCTTTTGTTTAAATTGATGACAGCCCAGAGGGAGAATATTTGGCATGAAAGAGAATTCTTTAAAACCAAATGTTAACAATCAAATAAATAGTGAGATTTACATGGATCAGAGCAAAGCAATGATACGTTTACCAACCATTAAGCAGAAGAAATTCAAGTACAAATATGCAGGTGGAAATGTTTCAATGTTATCTAAGCTGGGAAACCATACAAAACAATATCTTAGAGCCATGATGAATTAATAGCCAAATATGACAGTGAAACATTTATTTCAGTGTTATTTAAGCTGAAATTAGACTCTAGGTACATTTTAAAAATAAAAAGTTGACACCAATAGATAGGTTGACCTATTAAATTGCTATGCAATTTGACAATCTAAGAAGCATAAATATTAATAAGTGATTATAGTGAAGTAATGCCATTTTTCACTTAAAAATAGAAAATAGAATTATTCTCACTCCCCTTTATTAACATAACAAAAATACCTATTTTGTGACTTGGTTAAAGGAATATAGTGGCCAAATGATAATTGTACTGTCAGCTTATTTAATATCTTTTAAAAATTCCATTAGTAATGGAATTTAATTTTTAGTAAGGTGACAATAGCTTTGCCATGAACCATTTCTGAATGATAAGCATAATAACAGGTTAACTCATATAAAAATCCAATAAACCATTAATTTTGTCACCAAAGTTAAAATGTTAGAGCGTATTGAATATCTAGTATAATGTTTTTGTTTTATCTGCTCTATTTAATAACTTTGTAATGATAAACTCAAAACCAAACAAAGGAAGGAAAGAAAAGATTCCTGTTACCTGGCTTATTTCAGAGTAGGGAATGATATTGGGAAAAGCACCAAGAAATGACGTCCAGTGGACGAAATCAGAAACTCTCAAAGATTTCTGCTCTCCCTAAAAAAATTAAATCAAAATTTTAGTCAGGAACTGATACCCACACGTGAATACTGTTTTTTTTTTAACAATGCTCTTTAGACGTTTAAAATATTTTTTATTTCCTTTTTGGAAAAATGGCACCAAAACCCAAACTGCTTTAGTAGTCATGATGCTAATTCACAGCTTCTCTCTGTCTTGCACTGTGGAAGTCCCTTCCTTTTCTAAAGCATCTCTCTGATGTAGCTTTCTTAGTATTAATTGCCTTCTTCCTAATTCTACCGTCAACATTCATGAGCTTTCTCCAATATATGAATTTAGAAGATCTAGGGTAGTACTTGATAGTACTTCATGTATGCTAAAGTATTTTTAATTTGAGGAACTTACTGTGCATCATATAAGCTTTCTGTAAAAGTTTTTAAAATCTTACATTAAATCTTTTGGGCTTTAATTCTACCTATAATGCTGTTAAAACATCATAGTTGTGAAAATACTTTCTTTAAAAAAATACTGCACTGAAAACTGGTTTGAAACTATTCTGCCTACGATGTAACTTACATTTAATATTTTGTGAGTCAAGTGTGACCTCTGAATAAATGAATCTGATTTTCTATATGTTTAAGAATACCATTGTATTCTAAGTATCAGAAGACAGCGTGCTTCTTAAAGTAATTTTGAATTTATATCCAAAGTTGAGGGGATGCATTTTTCTTACGAATGCGTAACATTTTTATTATTGTTTACTGTAGATCTTTCATTCCACAAGCCTGTGCCCAGCACCTCTGTGCTGGAAACAAATGAATACAAATGACTAACCTTGTCTCTTTCCTCATGTGACTCACAGCCCAGAGGAAGAACAGATGAAATAAATTTAAAACAGTAAGATAAATGACTTGCATCGAAAGTGCTATGAAAAGTACCAAAGATACCTGGAGGTTTTGAGAAAAGTTTCAGAGAAGAGGTGAGATCTGAACATTAGTGGCTGATAAATACTTTTCCAGGCAGAGGAAGACAGGAAGGAAGGAAATCAACCAATCCAAAGAGGGACATGGATATGTACAAATATATATATATATAGGTTCATGAGAACGTTCCTGTATTTCATGATGCAAAAACTGCTTTGGTTAAAGTGCAGATTAGGTAAGGGGCTGGAATCTACTACTGTCAAGTGAGGGGTTTGGATTTAAACCCCGCACTTGACAGGTGAAGAATGTTACACCAGGATAATAGGAAATTTGCATTTTAGAATAACTCTGCAAGTTAACATTTTTAAAACATACAAATGTATTACATTAGAAAGGAAAGGAACAGTTAAGTGACATTGTGGGGAACATACAATTCAGAAATACATATTCAGCTGAGTATTCATACTCTGATACAATACTCTCTTATCTGGTCTCGGTGAGGCTATATTACTTTTGTGATTTCAATTAAAACAGGCCTAGGTAACTAAATGAAAGAAAGATGGGATGTGAGGAGAGGCTTGGAGAAATGTGATTCAACAGGAAAGTTAATAGTTTAAGTCAGACATGAGGGCTCGTCTGTGGGAACAGGGCTGGAGAGGAGGAGGTGGATTTAAAACCATGTAGAACTGAGGAGGTCTTGCACCAAGGAATATCCTAGCTAATAGAGAGGGAATGTGCTAACTGACCATCACTCTGTCACAAAGATGGCTGCCCCCACAGCTGAGGCCAAGTTCCCATAAGGAGCCTGAACGAGCAATCAGCAGGGACCTGAGGCTACGCCCTCCCCAGCCCCTGTGGGGCTTGACTAGGGACTTCAAGGTGTGCTTCCCGTCCTGGTGCTGGACTAGGGAACCTCAAGCTGCACCTCCTACCCTGGCACCAGGCCAGGGGACTTGAGGCTGCACACACGCCACCCCCACTCCCATCCCCGGCCTGGCTGGGCTTGATAGGGGTCCTCAGGCTGTGCCCACCACCCAGCAGGGCTTGATGGAGAACCTCAAGGTGCATCCCCAGTGCTGGGTTGGGGGAACTCAGGCTGTGCCCTCGCCAAATGGGGCCAGACAGGAAAACAGGCTGTGCTACCCCTTCTGATGCTGGGCTGGGGGACCTCAGGCCATGCCCCCCATCCTGGTGCTGAGCCAGGGGACCTGAGGCTATACCCCTGCCTGGCAGGGCCTGACAAGGGTGGGACTTGGCCGGGTCTGGACCTAGACCAAAGTTGGGGAGGGCCTGGCCGGGTCTGGGTCTCATGCGATTTCGAGGTGCATATGGGTGAGCAGGTACTTGATTCTGGGTCCCATGGTGAGCCCAGACTCTGACAGGAGGAAGGTTTTCATATACATTTTACTAATTTTCTTTCATCTCTGACACTTATAGAGAAAGGGCAAATAGCAATATTAAATTATTTCCTCTAATTAATCCCCTTTTAATGTGCGTGAATTTCATGCACCAGGTCACTAGTGTAAAATAAGAAATAGGAAAGTGGCCGAGACCGGTTTGGCTCAGTGGATAGAGCGTCGGGCTGCGGATTGAAAGGTCCTGGGTTCGATTCCGGTCGGGGGCATGTACCTTGCTTGCGGGAACAACTTCAGTAGGGGTTGTGCAGGAGGCGGCTGATCGATGTCTCTCTCTCATCGATGTTTCTGACTTTCTATCCCTCTCCCTTCCTCTCTGTGAAAAATCAATAAAATTAAATAAATAAATAAATAAATAAAAGAAATAGGAAAGTGGGTGGGGGTGAGTGGAGAGCTCAAGCTTTACTGACGATTCAGGTTTGGGTCTCCAGGTGAACGCTGGTGTCATTAAAAGACAAAGTAGGCTGAAAGCAGAGAGGAGTAAGAAATTTAGTCTGGGATAAATTAAATTTGAGTTGCCTATTAGCTTCCCACTTAGAAACAGCCAGCAGACTTTAAAAATATGTGTGGATACTCAGGAGACAATGCTAAAGGCAGGAGAGTCATCTTCGTAAAAGTGATCATTGAAGGCACAGATTTGAATCTGGGGAGAATTTATAAAACAGGAATGAGCCAGAGTTACAAGAACCATTAAGGAAAAAGCAAGCTACCAAAGATGGGTATGGTATTATAAACTAATGCTTTCTCCCTAAAATATTTGAAAAGAACTCTTTATAAGTTAAATATTGTAACAGATGTTTGACTCTGAAACCAATACCCTATAAAATCTTATCCTATCTAATCCTGGCAGATATTCAATTACTGTGTCTTTTACATTTTACTTGAAAATGGGAGAGCAGAATAGAGGTTGATTTCTGAAGAGAATAGAAAACGTTAATGATATTTTAAGTAGCAATTTCTTAACATTATATAATACTTACAATCCAGATCTAGAGAGTTTAGTTACAGCTTCCATACTTTCTCAGTTTTTCCTGACTGTGTTAGCCCTAAGATGCCACTCCAATCCAGTACATACTGCTAACTATTCTTGCTGCTTCATTTAAATCATCCCTTCTTAATCCTTGTTTCTCCTATTAATATCCCTCTCATAATAGCTATCCAGTACTGGTTCCCACTGTCCCCACATATTTTTATTCCATTAAGTCAAGGATAATATCAGTCTTCATCTATATATACTAATAAGAGAGAAATATGGTAATTGTCACTCTGTGACGCCCACAGCCAATCAGGAGGGAATATACAAATTAACGGGACAAAGATGGCGGCAGCCACACAGCCAGCAGGAGTGGGCAGGAGGCTTGGGTTACCCTGGCCGGCTGCCGAAGGAGGGGCCTGTGGGTGGCAGCCACAGAGCAGGCTGGAGTGAGCGGGAGGCTTGGGTCGCTTGGGGTCGGCCACCGAGGGAGGGGCCTGCAAACGGCCCTCAGCCCCTCACCAGGCTGGCCAGGCACCTCAGGAGGGACCCCTACTCTTAAGGGGGTGTGGCCAACCTGAAAACAGCCCTCAGCCCCTTATGCAGGCTGGTTATGCCTCCCCAGTGGGGACCCCCATCCCATAGGGGCATGGCTGGCCTGCAAACTGTTCTATCCCTTTGCCCAGGCCAGGACTGCCTCCAGTGGGGGCGTGGCCGGCCTGAAAACCACCACAGACCCCTTGCCCAGGCCACCCCGCCCCCCAAGGGAAGCCCCACCCTGATCCGGGACACCCTTCAGGGCAAACCAGCTGGTCTCTACCATGCACCAGGCCTCTATACTAATGAAAGGGTAATATGCTAATTAGACTGGGAGACCTTCCAGAAGACCTTTCAGACATTGTTTTGGACAAAGTCATGGTGTCAGGGTCGAGGTAGAGGAGGTTAGGGGCCAAGAGGGGAGGGTTGTTGTGGGTGATCAGGATGGCAGGGGAGGCCAGTTGAGGGTGAGCAGGCCATCAGTGGGGGGCAATTGTGGGCTATCAGGCCAGTGGGGGGGCAGGTGGGGCAAGCAAGCCAGCAGGAGGGCAGTT
>PVJN01059755.1:0-11763 GCA_004026805.1 Lasiurus borealis
GAGAGAGAGCAATATTTCTGTGAGAAGAGAAACATCAATTGGTTGCCTTCCATATGCATCAGGACTAGCGATTGAACCTGAAACATGAGTATGTGCCCTTTGTCCAAAATGAACACATTCAACAGTCAACATGCTAAACACTTAATTTAAAAAATTTCCAGCAGCACTAGCCAATGGGTAATAACATTTTTGTCTTGCTTTTTAGAGAGAAATTAAGAGGCTAAGTCACTTGCTGAAGTCACATAGCTGGCGTGTGGCAGAGAATGGGTTTCAGTCTAGTCCATGTTCATCTCCAGCATCTGTGACGCAACCACTGTTCTGTGACCCGGCCATTCTGTTTCCCTGCTGCCCCGTGATTCCCGCATAGAGTGGTCACTGCCCTATCGAATCCCACCTCTCTGCACGGCGCCTGCATTTCCATTGACTTCACTATTTGTAGCAGCATCTTGCGTCTTCTCTTTAGTCCACATACATCTCTCTTCATAACTTTTACAAATACATTTTTATTGAGTTCAGCGAAGAAAGGGGAAAAAGAGAGAGAGAGACATTAATGATGAGAGAGAATCATTGATTGGCTGCCTCCTGCACGCCCCCTCCTGGGGATGGATCCCACAACCCGGGCATGTGCCCTTGACCGGAATTGAACCTGGGACCCTTCAGCCCATACGCCTAGGCTCTATCCACAGAGCCAAACCAGCTAGAGCAGGAGACATCATTCTTAGAGAATTTTTCACATTCCTCGCTTGCCCTGCCTCCCAACACACTGGGTCCTTCAGCATTATTTCTAGAAGTCTCTCTTCTTTTCCTAGTTATTTGGGGGAACTTAACTAAGGCATAACCAATTTTTGTCAAGTTTACATTATATTTGAAAGTTTTGCTCTGGAACTAAGGTCTCTCACCTCCACAGGTCATCCTTTGATCAACAACACAGTCTCTAGAGTCAACAAGACTCAGTTCTGGCTCCGCCACTTACTGGCTGGATGATGACAGCCAAGTTCGGTCGCCTCTCTGACCCACAGGTTACTCCTCTGTGAAATGGGGGTAACGGAAGCCACTACATCGTAGGTCAGATTGGAGGAATGTTCTAGACAATGTATAATGGATATTTAACATCATGAGTAGCAGGTGAAAAAGGACTCCATCATAGAAGCTGCTATTCGCGTTATCAACATTGGCCATGTGGATCATTCTGAAAGGAAACTTGCCCACTTTGGGAATCATCCCACACTTAAAGTTTCTCTTGCTAAGGACATTCATTCCTGGGTATTTTCTAAGGGTCTAATACATTGGAGTCTCTTCCTACAACTCAAGATAAAATGTATATTCATCTGTTTTTATAGAAACCGCCTCTTAGTGATGATACTAAGAGCAGTAGGGTTATTGCAGCCATAATAGATGGTACGATCAGAAGAAAGCAGTGAGAAATGAGCATCCACAGTGCTTAGTTCTGGAAATTAAGATTTGCTTGTCTCTAATTTGTGGGCATATTTTCCAGCCTCTTAGGATTACAGTGGTACCTCGAGATACGGGTGGCCTAACATACGAGATTTTTTGAGATATGAGCCATCGAGCGAGCGATTTTTGCTTTGAAATACGAGCAACATTTGAGATAGGAGTCATCGCGCGGATTGGCCGGCTGCACATGACCCACCAGTTTACCGAGACTAGAGCATCTCATAGTTTCCCACGCCTCAAGGTTACGGAATGAATTAAACTCGTATCTCAAGGTACCACTGGGTAATGAAAAGAGGGTGATTCTCTTGAAGAGACCCATGATTGACCAATGTTTCTGAGTGAGGTCAACGGGACGTCTCTCTTTTGTCTGAAACCACTGTGGGCTCATCCACGAGTGGGCTCAGGACTCAGAAAGGTGACACCCACCTCCAGCACGCAGCCCGCAGTGGAACGAATCACGGCGCCAGGACCCTGCCCCTGTGTTTGCTCTTCCTCCTCCTGTTTGCTCTGTCCGCCTCTCACAGAGAGAGGACCCACGTCTGTAATATCCCCTAAGCCTGCTGTGGGACATTAAACATTGATCTCAAACATTCAGATTGCTGAGCCGGTGAGCGGATGACCCAGGGATCGTCTTACTTATTTATTTTTAAATTTTAATTTCTTTCTGTTGAAACTGCCAAATCCGCCGAACGGAAAGGAAATGAGATCCGGGAGCTGTGACTTTTCATGGGGTGTGACCGGATGGAGCCGGTCCGGAGAGCATGGGAGGGCCTTCCTGCTGGTGGTGCTGGTTGGCAGGGCGAGACCCACATGTACACATGAGTTATTGAATGTTATATGACCTGCTTATGTTGGCAGGATGGGTTTTTAGAATATCGTTGGGTTTTGAAAACCCAGAACAGTGGATCCATAACCCATGGACCATAAATTTTATTGTGACTTTCACATTGTAGAGAAAGAATCGTTTTGGGTTTGCGATGAATTAGCTGTTTATTTTCCCAACTGGCCCATTTCATTAGAGGGATACAGTTTACCCACCTCATCGTAAACATCTTTCCCCCCAAACTCCCGGTCAGTTCTTGGCTGAGACTAGAGGCTTTTATTTCCAGTGTTGCTGTGTAGACATGAACCAATATAACCATTAAAGGCATGAGGACTTGGGTCCTGGGATTTATAGGTGTCCTTCCTGTGTCATTTGGACTGTGGGCTCTGCCCCTTTCTCTCTTTTTTAATGAATAACATGGAGAATGATTGTGACGATACATAAGCCACTGAAAAAGCACTCCATAATGGTTACTGACGGAAATGCTTTGGTGCCCGTGGCCTTGGAAATAAAGTTATTTTTCTTACCAGAGGCAGCTAAGAACAATGACACTTAGCAGACGCCTCACCAAATGTGCACACTGAGGATTTCTCTGTGCAGCGTTACTGCTCAGATGCTCCATTTCTTTTTTTTTAATTTTTTTTAAAAATTTTATTGATTTTTTACAGAGAGGAAGGGAGAAGGATAGAGAGTTAGAAACATCGATGAGAGAGACATCAATCAGCCGCCTCCTGCACGCCCCCTACTGGGGATGTGCCCTCAACCAGGATACATGCCCTTGACCGGAATCGAACCTGGGACCTTTCAGTCTGCACTCCGACGCTCTATCCACTGAGCCAAACCGGTTTCGGCTGCTCCATTTCTTAAGGCAAGGCAGCTTTGCCTTTCTTCTCCCAAGACTGTTATACATGAAAATATAAACATCATTAGATTTAGATGCATCGTCTAGGATGTTGAGAGACAGTGAAGAGAGACAGGTGCAACCTATAGGAAAGATGATTTTCTCAACATGGTGTCCAGATAAACGCATTGTAAATGGAACATGCTATAGGATATTGGCAAGAAGGGCATTTGCGTCTCCGGATGGAGAGAATTACCATGTTGTGTGTGTGTCCCTCGTGTTATTTCACTTTGTCCTCACGTGAGCTATGGCAGGCATGCGCCTGCTAACGGATCAGTTATGAAAGGGCCTACGGATGGATGAGTCTCCGTAGTCCAGAGTTGACAGGGCTGCGAGTCCTGGACGGTGATTTCATTGACTTGTTGTCTCTCTCATGCAAACGAGGCTTCGACAGCTGCCAAAAAAGGCAGATTGGTCTGGAGACTCCCCGGGGAGCTGTGTGACCGGCGCATGTTTGGAGAAGTGATTACAGATATTAATGGGCTCTGAGCACCACAAAACAGAGAGCCCGGGCTTCCGAGACCTCATTGCTCAGGGGGTCAAACTCAGGAAAATTGGATTTTTAACAATTGCATGTATTTACTTATTTTTTTCTCTCCTAAGTGTGCTCTCTACCTTGAGCAAAACCGTTAGATTGGAGAAGGAAACGCTTTATTTAGCACAATACACACATGATTATTAGAGCTCGATTTCGTAGTCTATTTAGTTGTTATTTGCTAACTTTGTGAGCAGACCTGCCTTGAAGGAAACTCTAATTATTGCCCCGTTGATGTTTCTGCTTCTTTAAATGCATAGAAACAAAACTGCCCCCACCTTTGCTGAGCTACATGTTCATCTTTTAAGGCATGCACTGTTTCCTTCCTGTGGCATTCAAACTGTGCACTGTGCTGAAGTCAGTGAGAACCATGTATTGCGCTTAGAGAGGGATGGCTTAATGGAGAACCACCCTCACTGGGTGAAATACTTGGGAGGCAGTGCTGGGTCCTGGTTAAGGAGCTATTCCATATGAGTCAACTCTCCTCAGTCGGAAGCATAGATGGTAGACCTGGCATGACCCAAGCCTTTCAGTTGACAGAAGAAGAAAGTAATACAGTGGTACCTCGAGATACGAGTGCCCTAACATATGAGATTTTTGAGATACGAGCTGTCAAGCGAGCGATTTTTGCTTTGAAATACAAGCAACAGTTGAGATATGAGTAATCGCGCGGATCGGCCGGCTGCACACAACCCACCAGTTTACCGCGACTCGAGCGTCTCATAGTTTCCCACGCCTCAAGGTTATGGAACGAATTAAACTCGTATCTCGAGGTACCACTGTATTTGGCAAAAACCTTTGTGAAAGGATGTGAGGTACTGCAGCTGTCTGCTGGTGCTGGGTTCCACACATGGCACCTTTGGGGATGGATTTTGGTGTGATTGGCAGCTGGAACAGCTCAGCACCAATCCATGAGCGCAGTTGCTGGCCATCAGCAGGCAGTGGTGTGAGACTCCAGGCAAGCACTGGCGGAGTTCAGTCCTTCTCAAGCAAAGGAACATAGATTTGTGGGGAGAGGCCAGAAGGTCCCGCTGAGGTCAAGAAGGGTGAGGAGACAGATGTGGGGGAGGTCTGGCTCCCCTTCTCCCATGCGGGGGAGCTTCCAGTCTCTGGAGCAGTGGTTCTCCACCTTCCTAAGGCCGAGACCCTTGCATACAGTTTCTCATGGGGTGGTGACCCCTAACCATGAAATTTTGCTGCTGTGATGCATCGTGATGTAAATATCTGCATTTTCCGATGGTCTTAGGCGACCCCTGTGAAAGGGTAGTTCGACTCCCCAAAGGGGTCGCGACCCAAAGGTTGAGAATCGCTGCTCTGAAGGGAGATCAGATAACTCCCTGCCCCGATGAATTCAGCATTTTCCAACCTCCTTGGTTGGCTAAGAGCCCGTCTGCCTCATCTTCACCCCCTCTTTGCAGTCCCAGCCAACAAAAGCACAGAATTTGTCCATCTATCATTAAGATAATTGTTATTGATTAGGCTCCTTGTAATTTTCGGCTTTTTGTTTTCTGATGCTCGTTATAAATCACACCCACAACAGGCGCCGTGCCGGTGTTTGCGTCTATTATGCGGCCCTGATAAGGCGAGGCAGGCTTCCTCACCTTCCCGATGCGAGTTATTGAGATTGATTGAAGCGCTTTGCTGGTCCTATCGGAGACGCGGCATAATTAACGTTTCATTATGTTAATGCATGCAAATGGGAGAGTGTGCGTTTGATTGGGAGGTGGGAGAACAAAAAGGATTAAAGAGTTCGCTCCGAAGTACAAATTAATTTATTGCATTGCTAACTGGCCTCTGAGGGAGCGGGGATGGGTGTGGGTGTGGGGGTGCAGGGTTGGGGGGGGCTTTGAAATGAAAGAAACACAAACACGCACAATAAGCGAGAGCTGTGGCGTGTCTGTGTCTCTGGGAGGCGGTGGAGTTAGCATGTACAGGAAGGGCATTCATGCAGCCACAGAGACCTTGTCTGTGCTGTGCTTTCCGCAGCCCGGGCTCCCTCTGCAGTGAAGAGTTTAAGATGGGACCACAGACCATTTCCTCTGGACAGACCAGCCTGAGCCGGACAAGGGGTACCGGAGCACTTGTGCATCCCGGTCTGCCCTCTGCAGTCAGTGGTTGACTTGATGGCACTCTTTGAGGTGTACCTGGAGAGGAATTTGACCCCCAAACCAGCCCCCCAGTGATCTGCCATCATGATTTCCTTCTTTCCATGTTTCTCCCTGGTCTTCATGGTGATGATTTGGATTATTTGCTGAGATACCTTTGTCTTTGTGTTTCGTGATTTGCCCGCCTAGTTCCCTAATATTAGACAGTTCATATGTTTCTATTTTAGCTGGATTTGTTCTAATATAAAACATTGTAATGAACTTTTTTGTGTGTGTCTATACAGTCATTCTTATTGCACTCCACTTTTTTGGGGAGGTAGCTTCTTAGGAGTGGATTTACTGGAACCTAAATATGCTTATGGCTTAAGTTGTAAGTTTCTTTGTTAAGAAATATTCCCAATCCCAATATCTAGCATGGAGACTTAATAAGTTGTTGCTCTATTTAGTTCAATGTAGGCCACTGTTAAACTACAATTATTTTTAAAATATATTTTATTGAATGTTTACAGAGAGGAAGGGAGAAGGGTAGAGAGTTAGAAACATCGATGAGAGAGAGACATCGATCAGCTGCCTTCTGCACGCCCCCCACTGGGGATGTGTCTGCAACCAAGATACATGCCCTTGACCGGAATCGAACCAGGGACCTTTCATTCCGAAGACTGATACTCTATCCACTGAGCCAAACCGGTTTGGGCTACAATTATTTAAAAACAAACAATAATTAGTATGGGTGCCGCATTAAGTTGTTTTACTAGCCATTCCTTAATACGGGTAAACAAGCAGAAAGAATTAATTAATGTTCCCCTCCAGTGGGTGATGCTATTTTGAGTATGTGTTAAAAACGGGAAGCTGGAGAAAGAAGGGTTTAGGTTGTAAGATTCATCCCAGAAGGGCCGGACTGAAGGGCATTTTGAGAAGGGAGTCTGATGCCAGGAGCATGGATGCCCAGTGGGGGGAGGTGGGCTGGGGCTTTGGAAGTGGTTAGGAAGGCCAACATAAACAATTTACTTTCTACCCAGGATGGATTTCCTGCAGGTATTACAGGAGCAGGACTTAAGCCATTCTTAACTATCAGCGTGTTATGTAATTTCTTTCATTCTTCAGTTTCGTTTTCTGTCTCTTTGCTTTCATTGTGGTGGTTACTTAGGAGTTGGGGGTAGGATGAAATCTGGCCACACCCATTTCTGTGCAGACTGTGTGCGGCTGCTTTCCTGCTCGGTGGTGGAATGGAGCGGTTGCCCCACATATCTTAAAGTATTCACTCTCTGGCCCTTTGACGAAAAAAAGAAAAGAAAAATGCAGGCTCCAGATAGAGAGACACCAATCTGACTGTCAGAAATGGAGTTCGAATTGAAAGATATTATTTCAAATTCAAAGTCATCTATCAGACACATTGTAATTTGTGTGGACTTTATTTGATCTCAGTTTTCTCCTCCCTAAGTGCGGCAGAATAAGAGAGGAAGCAGATGTGTGTGCCTGGACTCAGGGGTTCTGGGGAGAGTGTCTCCAGCTGATGAATCATGGGGAACCCCACATTTGAGAGAAAGGCCTGTGAAATGCGCTCAGTAAACTCAGCACAGTTTCTGCTCTTGATTTTGTTGTTCATCTGAGAATTGTGTATACATTTACTTCTCGGGATTTCAGGATAATACCGGGAGCTCGAGGTGGAATTAGTTTCTGTCATTCCAGAGAACCTGCTGTTTATTATTTTGATAAATAGTGGGCTGTTACTGTTCTAAGGTGATGCCACCAAAGATCATTTATTTGCTGTGAGTCTTACTGATTTTATTTTTAATTAGAGACAGTGAGAAAGGAACCTGTTCAGAGTCACCTAAGATAAATGCATGAAAATTTCTGGGATAAAAGCTTATCCAGGACCGGTAAAAAGCGGTTAAACCACCTCAAGCCACCATGGGCGATGCTATAGTCCCTGGCTCCTCAGGACTGTGAGGTACCCATTTTAAAAATCACTTTATTGACCTGCGATGGACATACAAATAGCTGTACTATTTAATATTCCACCCATCCTTTTCATTTTTCTAAATGTTTGTGGTTGAAAAACATTTAACCTAAGGTCTACCGTCGTAGCAAGCCTGTAAGTACACACTATATATTGTTGAGTACAGACACCAGGCTGAGCGGTAGACCCCAGTTACTCAGCAGATCTAACCGGGGTTCGATTGCCTTCTTAACTGCAATAAGGAAACAAAAGAACAGCTTTCCCCTCATGGAAGACAAAGAAAGCTAATAAGACTGTTTCCCCTTCTCTGGGGCTTTCTAGTAACTGATGCTATGATAACAGCATGTGTTTAGTATGTCATCAGCAATAAGCATACATTACCCATAGCATCCTCCGCTCCTCTGTCTGCTGAGCTCCCACAATACGTACAGCAGGCAGCGGGGCCATTAGACAGGACCAGGAGTGTCCATGGGCAGCGAGGGGAGAGGAAGGAATGGGATAATCGGTCTGTGGACTTGAACTAGAGAGTTATTGGAAGGAACATGGTATCTGGGGAGGTACTTAGGCATGGAATAGATGTGTAATGGCATGTGCGAATAAATGAAAGATTACGCTGAAAAAGTTCCCCTGTGTGCATCGCCTGTAGATCAGATATTGTTGTGGAAACTATTGTAAGTGGTACATCCATTCCCAAGAGGAATGCCTGCCGTGTTTAGGAGAGTGAGTGTAGCCAAGATGGAAACTTCAAACCTGAATTCCCGCAGAGACCAGTTTGGCTCAGTGGACTGAAAGGTCCCGGGTTCGATTCCGGTTGGGGGCATTTGCCTTGCTTGCGGGCACATCTCCACAGTGGGGCGTGCAGGAGGCAGCTGATCGATGTCTCTCTCTCATCGATGTTTCTGACTTTCTATCTCTCTCACTTCCTCTCTGTAAAACTCAATAAAATATAAAACACACACACACACACACAAAAAAAAAAAAACCACCTGAATTCCCCACCCTGTGAATTCACAGCCCCCTCTTCTTAGGACAGGGCCAGATTTGGCCTGTTTTTCTTTAATCATGGTTTCTACCTGTATAATATGTCAACATTTGCTTCTTGGCCCACAAAACTGAAAAAAATAATTACCCTCTTGCCCTTAATAGAAAAAGTTGGCCAACCCTGTCTCAGAACATGCAAGCAAATGTTACCAAGATAGATACTGGAAATTTTTATTGATATTGATGGTATTATTGAGTAATCTCTCACTCACAGCCACTTTAGAAGAATTAGGTTCCTATTCCTTTATGATTTTCTTTCCGAGACTGAGATAATTTTCCTAAATTATTCATGGTTTGGCCTACCTACGTTTATGTAGTCAATAGATGCTACTTAAATACCTCTGAGATATGCCAGGGCCACTAAGGGCTGAGCAGTATGGAGAGAGAACTCTGATTCATTTCTGCTCCTTGGAATTCCCCGTGTCGGAGGGCAGAAATTCTCCTGAACCTGCTGTGTGACAGGAAGAGGGAGCGGAAAGGGCTGTCCCTGCTGAGAGCCAGGCCTGTCACCGCTGCTCAGGGAGACTTTCCATCTCTGCCCAGGCCGCTGTCCCACTTTTCCATTTGGCCAAATGAGAAGCTGATGAGAATGAATGTGTATTATTTAATCTGGTTAAGAATGATGACCGGTTCTGGGATGTTATTGGAAGTCACCCCAGATGGCAATGTGTTGAAGACAGCGCCCAGAGAACCTTTGCACTCTGCTCCGATGGCTGTAGTAGGACTTGGCCAACAAAGGCTTTGTTAAATATTCAGTCTAGCCCTACTCAGCTTAGCTCAGTGGATAGAGCATCGGCCTGTGCACTGAAGGGTCCCCGGTTCAATTCCAGTCAAGGGCACATGCCCAGATTGTGGGCTCTATCTCCAATTGAGGGCCTGCAAGAAGCAGCTGATCCATGATTCTCTCTCATCGTGGATGTTTTTATTTACTTATTTATTTATTTATTTAATATATTTTTATTTCAGAGAGGAAGGAAGAGGGACAGATAGACAGACATATCCATGATGAGAGAGAATCATAGATTGGCTGCCTCCTGCAAGTCCCCCACTGGGGATTGAGCCCACAACCCCGGCATGTGCCCTTGACCAGAATCGAACCTGGGGCCTTTCAGTTCACAGGCCGACACTCTATCCACTAAGCCAAATCAGCTAGGGCTTATTGATGTTTCTATATCTCTCTCCCTTTCCCTTTCTCTCTGAAATCAATAAAAATATATTTAAAAAATATATTCAATGTAGAGAACTTTCACAGTTCCATTCAGATATTCAGGTGTCAACATGGTTTAATTTATTTGAATAAAATGCTTTTTGAAATACAGACATAGTAGGGTTACTCCTGGCCTACTATGTTCCACCCTGAACCACTGTGTGGACACTAAGTGCCTTCAGCATTGGCTCCCTCCTGCTCCTATGGTGGGTCTGAGGTGGTAACCACTGGATTCCTGGGAAGGCCTAAGTGGAATCATGTCTAGAAATTGAAACCACCAACTCATGCATGCGGCAAGCAAGCACTTTCTGAATGAGAACCACACATGTGATTCTTTATCTTCTGGTTTCCTTTAGGTGAGAGTGCCATACATAGTACCTTCACCTTGACATTAACATAGACCAGGCATATGTTGCATATATAGGGTTAAGAAGTCCAGACATGCTTTGATCCTTTAAAGCAGTGGTTCTCAACCTTCCTAATGCCGAGACCCTTTAATACAGCTCCTCATGTTGTGGTGACCCCCAACCATGAAATTATTTTATTTGCTACTTTCTAACAGTAATTATGCTGCTGTTGTGAATCATAATGTAAATATCTGTGTTTTCTGATGGTTTTAGGCGGCCCCTGTGATGGGGTTGATGGACCCCCAAAGGGGTCACGACCCACAGGTTGAGAACCCCTGCTCTAAGGTGATGTCATCCTTGCTCTCCAAGCCATGTCACCGTTGAATAGGACAAGTTGTTTGTGAGGCTCCCTTAATAAACTCCGACTTCCGGAACAGTTGGGAGCTCACTGGCTCTCAGTTTCAAAGTTGATATTTCTCTTATCGTTGTGAGTTTTCCTTCTCCATGTCATGCATGGACTCAGTGGGAAAATATCACCTTTCTGCTGCGACAAGATACAGTAAATATCAGGACAAAATGAATGGCAGCATTTTAATGAAAGGCTCTGTTTGCCCTCCATTTTGAGAACATTGGACTCTGGTCACACAGATGTTTTATCGGTATGGGCCTCTCCCCTCCCCCCACATCAGACTCGATGCCATAATATCAGCCATGGAGTTTGCAGAAATATCTAAGGCTTTTCCTGGACCTGTCAGACCTTTGTGGAATTAATCCTTCATATTTGTAACAGCGGTTTCCACAAGATGAGTACTTCATTTCTCATGAGTCATAATATGCAGCTCGTGCTTTGCTGGCAGAGAGACCTCTGCAGTGTTTTATCTTCAGGAAAGAAGAGGAGACTGTCTCTCTGTTTTCTGGGGAAGGAGGCAGGTTCTTGGTCTCTCGGCACTGTCAGTAACTGCACCTCTTTGTGGTCCCGTGTCAGTCTGTGATCCACTGATCACAGGTGATGACAGAAACAAATTTCCTCCTAAATCGAAGGTAGTTCCACATGTAGAAAAGTTAACAGGTGTGAAGTCAGAGCCCTCTGTGATATTCGAACTGAAGACTCCTGGAAGTTACCTACTCAGCTCCTTGTTGTATTGATGATCACATGACCCCAAGAGGCATGGCCCACCCTCAGAGGGCCAGTGAGGGACACAATTAGACAAAGAACTTGGGTCTCCTGACCCCTCGTGCTGAAAGCTTTCTTTGACAACGGTGTGACCCTTTTGCATATAAATTACATAAGTTGCTCTATTGATCTACATGGAATCACCTGGAACTATTTTCTTTTTTGAACAACCCACATCTATTCTCTCAGCAACCCCAGAATTCTGTCTCTCTCTT
>PVJN01059756.1:0-11763 GCA_004026805.1 Lasiurus borealis
ATAGAGTTGTTTCCTAGAACAAAATGAACAATGGTGGGTTCCTGCAGTAAATAATAAAACGTGGCTTAAATGAATCATGATTTGGGTGTATTCTGGGGCATACTCTTGGCTGGCTGTGGGCATTGCTACAAGTGAGACATACATTTGGAATGCACACAATTCTAACTTCTCTATAACTTATGCAGCTTGTTCAACCTGAAGATGGCAAAGTTTCTACAAGTTGATGCCAAAGTACTTTTTAAACCTTATCTCCCACCATTACCCTGTTTTAATCCTCTATTTCAGTAAAACTGAAACCTCCAAATATAGCCTTTGTTTCTCTGGGTCAGACTTTTCTCTAAATTTTCAGGATATCTGGCTCAGATGTAACTTCTGCTGAGAAACCTTTGAGACCAACCCATAAAATGTAATCTTGCCTTCTTCCTGATTTCTTTAACCTTTCTTGAAATATCACTTATTTTTAATTTATTAATTCAATAAATATTTATTGGGTATCTACTATGTCAAATTTTATATTTGTGACAGGTGATGGGGACAAAGTAATCCTTAACATTCTGGGGTTTGCATTTTTGTGGCATTGTAATGGTTGAGACCATATGTTTGGGAGCCAATTTTCCTTGATTTGCATCCTGGCTATGTTCGTTTCTAGCTGTGTCCTCTTGTTGAAATTTTTATATTTCTGTCATGAGTTTCATCATCTGAACACTGGAGATAAATCACAACTACCGAAAGAAATATTGCTGGTTTCAGTGTGTGGGCCACCCCAGATGCATGTCCACACCTTGTTTTCTAGCTGGAGCTGTCCTTGTAATAGCTCATCCTCTTCCTCTGGGCATGGGTCCATGCTGCTGCCATCACTACAGACCTGGAGCCTGCAGTGGCTGCCCTGGCCTAATTGTAGTTGGGATGGACTTCTCAGAGACACAGTAGTTAATGCCTTTTCTCTCTCTCTCTAAATCCCTCTTAATTTCTTATGAGCACCCAGCTTGTCACAAAGCTATGACCAGGTATATATCCCAGTACCTAATATATGTTCTGCCTTACCCTGCTTCATTGACCTCTTCTTATCCTCCTGCCTCCCTGGATCACCCACCTAGTATAGGGCTAGCATATATGCTTTGGGGTAAAGTTCTGTTTTTTAAGGAACTTGGGCTAAGATACCATTTCATTGGCCTATTGTGACAATTAAATGGGAAGTGCTCAAAGAGAACTAGAGTAGGTAACAAATGCTAGCTATCATTGTGGGGGAAAGTATATAAAAGAAGGATCTAGGTTGAACTAAGGGGGGTTATTTAAAGACTAGAGGCCTGGTGCATGAAATTCATGCATGGGGGGAGATCATCCCTCAGCCTGGCCTGAATTCTCTCACAATCCAGGACCCCTTGGGGGATGTTCAACATCTCTTTCATAATCCGGGATTACTGGCTCCTAACTGCTTGCCTGCCTATTGCCTGCTTGATAACTCCTGACCACTCTGCCTGCCTGATGCTCCTAACTGCTCACCTGCCTGCCTAATCACCCCTAACCACTTGCCTTACTGCCTCATCGCCCCTAACTCCTCTGCTTGCCTGCCTCATCACCTCTAACCACTCACCTGCCTGCCTCATTGTCCCAAACTGCTCATCTGCCTGCCTGATCACCCCTAACCACTCTGTCTGCCTGCCGGATCACCCCTAACCATCTCTGCCTCTGCCCCTGCTGTGATGGCTTCATCTGGAAGGTCATTCGGCTGTCTGGTCTAATTAGCATATTACCATTTTATTATTATAGATTCTCAGAAAAAATGTTGTCTGAGCTAAAACCTGAATGTTGAATAGCCAAGTGTAGGACTTGATAGTGGAGTACATTTGTGAATATACCAAAGAGTAGGATCATTATTACATTTGAAAGGCTGGGGATAAGAAAGAGCATAAATTTGAGGAATTGGAGGCATTAGAGGTTAAAACTTTTATCTGTTATATTTAGTTGCAGCTACTCATATATATGCATTCAGCAGAGACAATAAAGTTTATCAAATATTTTACTTTCCTCTACCTCCCAGTCCTCTTGCAGTTCTAGATATTGAAATCAAGGAAGTGATAAACACATGGCCAGTTCAGCATTTGTTGGTTTCCAAGCCACAATATGATATACTGGATTTGTTCTGGTCATTTTTAGATAAGTCTTATTACCAAGGAGCAAAGACATACTTTCTCATATTAACAGCCCTGCTTGGCTGAGGACTCTGTACAGTCTATATTCTTCTTCTACTGCAGTGACCAGAAACTACATGTTTCAGATGGAAGGAATACAACAAGGTAGAGCTGCTATCACTCAGTTCCCTAAGTGGAGTAGATGCTCCAGCTAATCTGCCTGTACTGAGAACAAGAAACTATCCTTTGTTGAGTTAAGTCCAACAGAATTATAGGACTGCTTTGTTATTGCAGCTTAATTTAGCTCATCCTTACTAATACAATGATTAAGCTTCCTGACTACAATATTAGCTTCTGGGTCAGGATCATGTCTATGGGTGAGGCAAGTATGCAGGAGCTAGGGTGCAGAAATGAAGGAGGCACTCATTCTTAGGTTTGTGCAAGTGAGTGATATTATTACCAAAGCAGAGTGAATGGGAGAAGAGTGTTGGGAGATGAGATCTAAGAGGTTGAGGCTTCAAAGACCATCAGTGATCTTTGGATTTGTAGTGGAATAATGGTTAACTCCTATTTTCTATAAAAAGTGAAATCAAGAATATTTCAAGAAAGAAACCAAAAGCAGAGGAATTTATTTAGACACAGAAAACTTGATTTTACTATTTTGAGCCAATTTCACCCCAAAAAGGTTCTTCTTTGAGAAGAAAATTGCCTTCTACTTATACTTTCTCAAAAATCCTCCTTGGAGTTTCCATATTGTCTGTAATAATATAACACTGTCTTACAACTTCATGGAGGCTTCCTTGTAAGTGAAATTCATGGTTACAGAAAAACTCCTCAGGGTCATTCCTTGAGGGAGGAGAAAAAAACAATTTAACTTAAGCCTGCATTCCTGAGTAATATTCTCCTGTTAAACCAGACTCATTATTCGGTTCCAACTCTATCTTTCTCACTGTTGTTTAATTTGAAACCTGCTGAGTGTGTATGGTGAGATGGCAGTGGATCAGAATACAAATGTTAATATGAGAACGTATGTCTTTGCTCCTTGGTAATAAGACTTATCAGAAAATGAGCAGAACAAATCCAGGATATCATACTGTGGTTTGGAAACCGACAAATGCTGAACTGGCCATGTGTTTCTTTGAGCTTTAGCTATAAAGGGCACAAATTTGCAATCTGGAATAATTGGTTTTGTGATAGTAGAAGCAATATTCTAACTATGTACTTTCAGCCTAGCCATAGAAATTAGCATTTGGGAGAAGTACAAGTTTTTCTAAGAAGCTATTAATTGAATTAAAGGTTAATGCATAACTCTCCCTGGTGGTTGGATATTTGAAAGATATTGCCAAAGTAGAAACAATGAGATGCATTCAGAGAAGAGTATATTGGATGTGCTCAATTCTTAGAAAAATAAATTTGGGATCATCTAATCTAACCCAGTTGGATACATATGTTTTTATAGATACGATATAATTTCTAAAAATGTCAGCTGTGTGTGTCTCATAATACTGAAAACATATGCTAATTTTTGGCAGCAGCCAAGGGAAGCTATGGTGATTTTAATGTCAATTTAAATACACAATTGCTGAGTGAACATTCAACAATAATGGCCATGTACTAGAGTGAGAGCACCTGTGGCAGGGAGTCCTCGAGACTGCTAGAAGAAAAAGCACCAGGTGGAGAAGAAGGGGGTAGAAATAATTCAGTTGTTAAGTAGAAATGCAAAGAGAGTAATGATGAAGCATGGGGAGAATACAGTGCATTCCAGGCCAGGAAGGGTGTGATTCAGAGTCTGGACTATCATAGTTCAATGCAAAGTGATTCGAGGAACTCTGGAGCCTATTCTACCCAACCCATTCCAACTCAGCTATTTTATTGGCCAGGCCAGGGTATTCCCAAGAGTGGTCCTTGGAAACACTGCCGTCTGCTGTCTGCTGGATGTTTAAGTGTTCTTCTTCAAACAAAAGGCAGGAGGGGCGGGCAAGGAGGCTGAAAATAAATTTAGAACACAATGACTTGCACAAAGTTAAATTGGCATCTTTACTTTTGGACTTTGCAAAGCCTTTTATGTACTAATATGAATCTTGAGTCTCATAAATGTATGCATTTTTGCATACAAATGCTATATGCAGCATCTCTCAAAATGATATGAACATAGATCTTGGTTCCCAACCCCCGCCCCCATGCAATATGTCATAGGACAAGTGTTTATGAAATATGCTTGGGAAATCCTGGCTTGGATGCCTGAAATTTACCCATCAGCTAATTTTTCAATGGAGTTAAGATATTCAGATTCCAAACTTCCTGTTAAAATAAATATAAAGGTATTTCTGAAGGTCTGACAAAGTCAGCCCACTATCCGGTATATAACCACCAACTGTGGGTCAATAACAGGTGAGCTAGAGATGATGGAATGTAAGCATCTGAGGTTAGATGGGTGCATCTGAGACACTTTGCTGGGTGCAGGTGGGGTGAAATAGTTGGAGATGTTCCGATGCGAGTGCGGGGGAGTTAGGGCAGCGTGAACTTGCCAAGTCATTAGGGAGAGGCTGAGGGGTGCACACAGCTGGGAGGGAAATGAAAAAGGAAGGAAGACAGACTCTGAATTTGGGGCTAAGACCTAAGTTATTTAATTTTAAAAATAATATGCCCCTAAAAGTAAGTGACTTGTTATATTATGTTTAATAAAATGGTGTTGTTTAAAAGTTATTGCTAGAAAACAGTGTGTGCTTTGTCAAGAATTTCAGAAAGGCCAACGTTTGAGTAATGTCTAAAGAATGAGTAAGAAATGAATCCTTTGAGCCAAAAATTTCTCCTTAAAGTATCACTTTGAATCATAAAATAACATATACATTCTTATTGAAAAAGCCAAAAATATAAAATAATAATAATAAATACATATCATCTATAATTTCTCAACCTAGAAATACCTACTATAAGTATTTTGGCTTATTAGCTTCCAGTTTTCCCTCTTCTTCCTCTTCATCCTTTTCTCCTTCCTTTCCCTCAATGTGTAATTTTGACTCATATTAAATAATGAACATAAAAATTTAATAATGATGTTTGAATTTAAGCCAGGGGTTGTTAAATCTGGTCTGCCACCTATTTTTGTAAAAACCAGGACCTAAGAATGTTTTTTACACTTTTAAATTCTTGAAAAGAATCAGATGAGTAACATTTCACAATATTTGAAAATTATATGCATTCACATTTCAGTCTCTTAATAAAGTTTTATTGGAACCTAGCATGTTCACTGACGTACTATTGTCTCTGCTGCTTTTCCACCACAATGACAGATTAGTAGTTGTGTGTAAAGCCTAAAATATTTACTCTTCAAGCCTTTACAGAAAATGTGTGCTGACCTGTGAATTAACCAATCTATCATTTGGGGTCTTCTTTGGTTTTTATTCTTTTGCCTATTATATAAATGATGTTCCATTGTTACCTTTGCACATACATCTTTGCCTATTTTTCTGATTATTCTATTTGGGCAGTTTCCTAAAAATAGAATTACTATATCAAAGGGTCTGGATATTTTAAGGTTCCTGACTTGTAATATCAAATTTCTTTCCAGGAATCTCTCAAACTATATTCTACTCCCAATGAAAGAATATGGGAGCTACAAAGATTTTCTTTTTTGGCAATATAATCTCTATACCACACCTACCTTAAACTACTTCAAAATTAATAATAAAACAACGTTAATCAAGTCCTACCTTGCTAGTAATGACAATTTGCTGGAGGAGTGCCACATGCTTTATAATTTTTCTCTTTCCTTTTAATGCAGCCCTGAATCTATGTAGCTTCTACTCTCAACATATCCTGTTGTGAGACCTCATAAAACTTGCTTACTCCTCAGTCATTATAAATAGCATTTAATAAAGAAAAGTCTTGCTATATGATGGGGATATAAGATTCATCAGAGTCTGCACCTGATTCTGTGCAATTGTGAGTGGGGCTCCTTTGCCAGTCTGCATGAATTTACTTGTATTTAGAATGATTGATGTTAGAGTGAACATTACACCTTTTAACTGAACCTCATTACTCCTCCAGCTGAAGAATAGATTTGCCTCCTGAACAGAGAAGCATTGTTAGCTTCACTCCCACATGGCACTAAAAAGGATAGAGCTGAGCTCATGAAAAGGACTGAGTAACACTTGTTAATGTTGTTTGGTTGGAGCAGTGGGAGAATTGGTAGTTAGGCTTCAAAATCTTGAGTCTAGATTTTACCCCTCCTTAAAATGAAATTGATTTATATTGTAGAGAGTACAGTTTGAATCTTTGTTTGAAGCTTTATTTTTTACACTGCACAAAAGCTATGCCGGGTCCTGATTCTGAATATTTGCTTGTCAGGTTTTCAAAAATCTAATTTGACACTGATTTTCATTTATTTATTTTTTTCAAATTAAATTTATTGGGGTGATATTCGTTAATATAATTATATAGATTTAAAGTGTACAATTCTGTGATACATCATTTGAATATTGCACTGTGTGTCCCCACTACCCAAATCAAATCAACTTCTATCATCCTATATTTGATCCCCTTTACTGTACCTTCTCATTCCCCTTTTTTTTTTTCTGGTAATCACCATATAATTGTCTCTATCTATGAGTGTTTACTTGTTTATTTTGCTTGTTTGTTCATTTGTTGCTTCAGTTTTATATTCCACATATGAGTGAAATATGGTTCTTGACTTTTTCTTTCAGATTTATTTCAATTAGCATGATATTCTCAAGGTCTATCCATATTGTCACAAATGGCAGTATTTCATCTTTTTGTATGGATGTGTAGTATTCCATTGTATGTGTGTACCATGTCTTCTTTATCCAATTATCTACCAAGGACACTTTAGTTGTTTCCATGTCTTCACTGTGAATAATGCTGCAGTGAACATAGGGGTGCATATATCTTAGCGAACACATGTTTTCAAAAATTGTTCTAGCCAGTTTGCTCAGTGGGAAGATAATCGGCCTAAGGATTGAAGGGTCCCAGGTTCGATTCTGGTCAAAGGCACATGCCCAGATTGCAGGCTCAATCCCCAGTAGGAGATGTGTAGGAGGCAGCAGATCAATGTTTCTTTCTCATCATTGATGTTTCTATTTCTATCTCCCCCTCTCTGAAATCAATAAAAATACATTTTAAAAGAACCTTTTAGGTAGGTACCCAGAAAGGAGTTGCTGGGTCATGTGGTAGCTCTATTTTTAACTTTTTGAGGAACTACCATACTGTTTTCCATAGTCTGTACCAGTCTACATTCCCAGCAGCAATGAATAAGGATTCCTTTTTCTCCATAATGTCTCCAACACTTGTTATTACTTGTAAGTTGACACTAATTTAAAATTTTTCAATTTTTTCTATTCATATGGAAAACATTTTTAAGTAAAAAACTTCTTTTGAGAAAAAACAAATTCTATTAGGATATGAAGAAAAATACAATGTTGTTTATGAGATTAGTACTTCCCATCTCTGTCCATATCACTATATCCACCAGAAATAAGGGGGCTGGATCTGAAGCCCTATAAGAGTATCCTCAGAGTAAATTTTCCCAACTCCTAAAGAAGAGCAGGATGAAAGTAACTAAGGATAAAGAATGTAATGAGACTATTAAATTGCCTTTAATTTTAGCCTGATCTTAGGCTAGTTGTCATTTAGAGAACCTCATTCCTTTATTCTTTTAAGGGTTAAAGTCTCTGCTAAAAATACTCTGGAGCTCCTTAGCTCTGTAGGGTGAAAAAAAAAAAATTGAAATAGCCCAGGCAGCGTAGCTCAGTGGTTGAGTGTTGAGCTTTGAACCAGGAGGTCACAGTTCAATTCCTGGTCAGGGCACATGCCTGGGTTGTGGGCTCGATCCCCAGTGGAGGTGTGCAGGAGGCAGCCAATTAATGATTATCTCTCATCACTGATGTTTCTATCTCTCTCTCCCTCTCTTTTCCTCTTTGAAGTCAATAAAAACATTTTAAAAATTAGAAATATTCCAAGGAAAACTCTAGAATTATTTCCTTACCTTCACCTTCACGTCGGTTCCAGCAATGGCTAAATGAGAAAGTTTGGTGAGGTTCTTTCTTTCCGCTGAGCCAAGCAGACCTCCTAGGCTTGTCCAGTCCACATTTGGGAGAAACCAAGAGAGTTTCTCCTGCGCATTCTATGCCTCTCAAAAACCAGATAGGGTGACAGATCGGGCTGGGACCACCCCCCCTTTTTTTTTTTTTATCAGGTCCAGTGTGGTATTCTCGAACTCATGTTCGAAAGCATTATCAAATTCAGTCTCTCGAAGGACTGAGGGGAAGCCACATTTCCTTGTACACAGATTCGAGCGGAGGACTCTGACACAGTAAAAGGATGAAGAACTTGGCCCCTTGGAAAGTCTACGTGCAGCCATCCAAGGCATCATCCTGCCCACTGCTGCTCCGGGAGGCTTCTCAAGTAAGCTTTCAGAGCGGGAGAAGGAGATGCTCTCCCTCTTCCCCACCACAAAACGTTATGCAGGCTGGTGGAATCATTTATGAAGGTATGTTTTGCAGAAATATCCAATTAAAAAAATGTATGTATATTGTTAAGAAAAGACTAACTTCACAGGAATCTGTGCAGTTGGATTGTGGAAAAATCCATATAAACACTAAGTAGACATACACTCTTACTTTCAAGAATAATGACCAATTTAGAAGGTTAGGAAAGAAAAGGTTTTCTACCTAGAATTGAAAAAGAAAGTGAAGAATCTAAAATAGTTTATTAAATTAATTTTGATTTATGGAACTTGAGAACTAGGATAAAAAAGAAGGTTGTAATATATGATTGTAACTAAGACTTGACCATTCCCACAGAAGGCCATGCACATCAGAGCTGGAAAGGGAACATAGACATGATTTCATCCATCATCTGGATTTTTTATATCTATGATGAAATATCTCTCAAATCTGGTCAAAATGACCTTTATAAAAATATATTTGGAATTAAACAGAATAAAAATTTAAGGAAATGAGTGCTGAGTCTTTACATGGCAGGGACTGTCGTTTGAATAATAAAGGATTTATTATGACAGGGAAAAAATGTGGTGATTCTTAAAATTAGTTGTGAACACAATCAGCATAGGATTATTTAAAAAGTAAGCAGCATACTTATTGAATGTCTTCTTCAAGAGGTCATACTGATAATTTCCTGTATGAATTATTATCCTGAGACCTTTGCAGAACTTGAAGACATCTCAGAAGAGCACAAAGAAAATTATTGGAGGAAGAAAACAATGACTTTTAAGGCTAGTTAAGAGAACATAGTTTGTTACTTTTTTAGAAAAGATATATTAAGTAACTTTAACACCTTCAAAATATTTCTCATTTTTGCACACACCTCTTGGATCTTAAAATAATTATTTTTATATATTGATATTTTAACTTCAAAGCCAATGGAATACTGTTTTTTAAAAAAATCTATCCCAGCCTGTTACTAACCATTTCTATAAAGAATTCAGAGACTTGTAGAGTCCTTGTTGATAGGAAGCTATTTCCATTTTTTTTTCTGGAGAAATTAATCCTTGCACATATGTGTATGCTATTCATTAAATGCTATCTATTATCATTAAAACACAATTGGTGATTTCAGAGGTATATCCTACTAAACAGACGCTATGGAGTTTATAACTAGATACACTAGTTTGGGGACTCCATTTTTGAATAGACCAGAAAACCCACCCACACATTTTATAACAGACATTTCCAATTTTCAACTGTAACTCAAAGGAAAGCCAGTCCTGAATATGTTGTTTCACTTTAGATGCAACATTTTAATAATAAACATATTCACCATCAAAGACTGTATTTTCCTCCTACTTTTGAAGATGCCTGAACATGAATGACTTCAACACTGAGGCCAACCACCTCTTGTCTTCCCTCTGCACTGGGCTAACCACAGTGGAGCATCTTTGAAGAGTTTCTGTAGGGAGAGGACTAACAAGAAATCATCTCTATAACTAATTAGAAAGAAGTAGTTTCTTATTTTTATGCTGTGGTTTCACTGTAAGGGAGGTTTATTATTCCAATCAGCCTTAAGATATAAATATAAGAAACATGACCCAAAGCCTAGGGAATATTAATTCACTTAATGTTCTCTTGGCCAAAAGGACTTGGTATTCTGAAATTGAGGATGAAAAAAAACTATGAAGTGGGAGAATTATCTTCAAACTCTCTCTGACTGCACTTTGGTGTATATTTATATATCTATATATTTTTGCATCTTTACCTGACAATTTTGGATATCACATTTGTGTCTAAGAAAATTCTCTCAAAATAAAGATCTGAAGATCATCCAACCATATTAGTGCATGAGTCAAATTATCTTAGATTTTTGGACTCTAAAGAGGACTTATGAAAATGTCCATTATTGATTCCATGCTCTGATATGAAGTATTGATATTTAGCATTTAAAGCTATAAATTGGGGAGAATCCAAGATGGTGGCATAGGTAAATACCTACACTGCTGCTTCACACAACAATTTCAAAACTACAACTAAAAGACAGAATGGACATCATCCAGAACCACAGGAAAGCTGGCTGAGTGGAAGTTCTACAACTAGAGGGAGAGAGGGGCTCACAGAGACCCAGAGGAGCTGCAAAAAGTTGAGGTACAGAGACGCACACGTGGAGAGAGCGGGTACCAGAGTGCCTGGCTGGTTTTCTCTGACAGGAGGGAGACAGAGACTCTCAAAGGCATTGAACCCCTTATCCTACGACACTAAACCCAGATCCAGCCGAAACTCATAAGGGGGGAGTTTGGACTGTGAAAAGGGAGAAATGCATGGAAATTTAGGGGAGTCACAAAAGATCAAAGGCCTAGTGTTGTGCACCGCACTGCGCACAGGATAGATTGCTGATTGTGCTGCTGGCTGGGCAGGAGACAGACCCTCCCAACTGTGCCACTTCTGACTCCACTAAGCCCCTGTTTTGGGCAAAATTCTGGGGACCTAGTCTCGTGTAGTCCTGGTGTGCAGGGGAGCTGGAGGGGCAGCAGTCTAGAGGCACTGTGGGCACTCGGGCACAAGGACCGCTCCAGTGATTACCCAGTCACGTGAGACTCAAGGGCCATGGAGGGCAAGGCGGTCCCTTAAGCCCTGAGACTCCACCTATCCCAAGCTCAACAGAGGCTTCTTTGGTTTTGCAAGTCTGGTATCATAAAGCTGAATTCAACACAGAAATTTCCCCGACATAGTTAAAATGCTGAGACAAGGGAAGGGATCACAAAAGAAATGGAGGAAAAAAAAATGACTGGATATAGAGTTCAAAACCACGTTTATAAGGTTTTTCAAGAATATGCTAGAAAAGTTGGATAAATTTAGTGAGACCCAAGAGGAGATGAAAAAGGACATACTAGAGACACTGACTGAAATAAAAAATATTATACAGAGTCCTAACAGCAGACTAGAGGATGGTAAGTATCAAGTCAAAAATTTGAAATATAAAGAAGCAGAAAACATTCAACTGGAAAAGCAAGAAGAGAAAAGAATCCAAAAATGTGAAGATAATGTAAGGAACCTCTGGGACAGCTTCAAGCGTACCAACATCAGAATTGTGGGGGTGCCAGAAGAAGAGAGAGAGCAAGATACTGAAAACCTATTTAAAGAAATAATGACTGAAAACTTCC
>PVJN01059757.1:0-11763 GCA_004026805.1 Lasiurus borealis
GAGACATCTAATTATACCAGGACCATCTGGGATAGTCTTCCTTTTAATTAACTCGAGGCCAAACTGATCAGGGATCATAAGTGCATCTGCAAATTTTTGCCATGTAATATAAAATTACCATAAAATGATAGTCCATCATATTCACATATTCTGCCCACACTCAAGGAGAAGGGAATGTATGAGAGCCTGAGTCATTGCAGGTCATTTTAGAATTCCACTTATCACAGATGTATTTAATTTTAAAAAGTCAAGTTGTTTTTGTTAATTTATATGACTATATGTAAGATTTTCCACAATAACACAATAACGTTAAATTAATTTTACTGTATACTCTTATACAGTAATATGTAATCTATTAAAATTTTAAAAATGGTGTAAATAAATTGCTTAAGTACATTTAAAATAATGACTTCAATTGCTTCATTGTCCCAAGAGAGATAATCTATAACTCAAATTTTATTTTAAATAAACAATGTACTTGAGTGGTTTTTGTTTGTTTTGTAAGGCTTTTATTGTGTTGAGGTATGATCCCTCTATTTCCACTTTGCTGAGAGTTTTTATCAAGAAAGGGTGTTGGATTTGTCAAAAGCTTTTTCTGCATCAATTGATATGATTATGTGATTTTTGTCTCACATTTTGTTTATGTGATGTATCATGTTTATTGATTTGCGGATATTGTATCAGCCTTGCATCCCCAGAATAAATCCCACTTGGTCCTGCTGTATGATCTTTCTAATGTAATGCTGGATCTGATTTGCTAGAATTTTGTTGAAGATTTTAGCATCTATGTTCATTAGGGACATTGGCCTGTAAATCTTTCTTTGTGGTGTCTTTATCTGTTTGGGGGTTAGAGTAATGCTGCCTTCATAGGAAATGTTTGGAAATTTGCCTTCCTCTTGAATTTTTTGGAATAATCTAAGGAGGATAGGTTTTAGTTCTTTTTTGAATGTTTAGTAAAACCCCCCTTGTACTTGAGTTTTTTAACTTGTTTAATACCATGACAAAGTTTGCTTAAGTTTATTCTGAATTTACCTACCCATCCCGAGCCCCAGAATAATAAACAACAGTAGACATAGCTTTAATAGACTACATTTTCCATATATGATGTTAAAGCTATTTCATGAGGTAGGAGTTAGAACTTTATTAAATTGATGTTACATATTACAGTTGGAATATACCTCTAGAATAGTTGTTTAATGCAATTGTTAATAAGTCACCACTAATTTGGTTGCCTGTGGTGATTGGAAATATGATTTGTCTTGTAAATGACTTTTCTTTTCCCCAATTATCCCTATAGTTACAGATATATTATATTCTCTTCAATTTTTCCTACTTAATCAAAGCTAAAGGAAGGACTGTCTCTTTATTACAAATAGTGTTAAAAGGTCCCTTGGAAATACATTTACATAATGCAAAAGAATGTCACTAGAGAGCATACTTTACTAAGTGGCAATTTTTCTATTTAGCCATATTGTTCAATACCTAATTCTTATTTGTTCAATTGCTTATTTCTTATGAGGAACTTAAGTGTCATTTGATATAAGCTTCTCCCTAGAGTAAAATAACCTACAAAGCATCCCTAACCAAACACTATGTAATTTAATTTAATTTAATTTCACTAGTGGTTGATAAAACATAATACTCAATGCAGCCATTTCTATCATTGAACTCCTGCAATTATAAAAATTACTTCTCATTTTAGTTGAAATCTTGCACTTTGTTTCTGGTTCAACCTTCTGGAAGAAGAGTAATGCACTTAATGCTATATTCAAACCTACATGTTCAAAAACAATTTTCACCCTCATTTACTCAAGGCTTACTCCACTTGGTTCCTTCAAACACTCATTGCCTCATTCTGCTCTCAGCAAAGATCAAGAAGAATAATCTGAGTTACAGGCTGCCAAACACATAGCATGGAAGCTAACACATAAAAGCCACCAGGAGAATAAATGCCCCTGTTTCTAGGCACAATGTATTTCACCTGATGATTCCAATCAATCCTGTTGGACTGACTTATGAGTACTTGCTTTATTGACACTTTTTTTAAAATATATTTTATTGATTTTTTACAGAGAAGAAGGAAGAAGGATAGAGAGTTAGAAACATCAATCAGCTACCTCCTGCACACCCCCTACTGGGGATGTGCCCGCAACCAAGGTACATGCCCTTGACTGGAATGGAACCTAGGACCCTTCAATCCGGAATCCGATGCTCAATCCACTGAGCCAAACTGGTCAGGGCTATTGAACTGTTCTTAAATGAGAAACATTCCTGAGGTACCTAAGAAATTATCCATGGGAAGGTTCTGCACAGTCCCTTTTACAAGAAATAACAAATGAGTGTTAGAACACCCTTAAGTAAAAAGAAAATAAGGATAATAGTTTTCAACTTTCTATACAGGAGATAAATTTTTAAGTGTAAAAGTAACATAAGAAGCCCAGCTGGTATGGCTCAGTGGTTGAGCATCGACCCATGAACCAAAAGGTCCCTGGTTTGATTCCCAGACAGGGCACATGGCTCCGTTGTGGGCTCCATCCCCAGTAGGAAGCATGCAAGAGGCAGCTAATTGCTGTTTCTCTCTCATTGATGTTGCCATCTCTCTATTTTTCTTCCTTCTTCTCTAAAAAATCAATTAAGAAACATATTAAGAAGTAGCATGAGAATAAAAAACAGTACATGAAACTAGATATAATGTGTGAAGCGGAATTATAATTTCCACTCAATAAGTTAATTATAATTAATTGGGGATTTCTCTGGAGTTTTTAATCCTCTCATTCATGTCAATTAAGAATACTGGTGCTCTTTCTTACTTTGAGAATTCTTTAATGATTAACCACTCTGGGTGCTTCTTCTATTGCACACTCCTTCAAACCCTTACCAAAAGCCTCCTTAAGGTCCATTTTTCTTCCAACAATACCTAGTCTAACAATTAACACTACATATTTTAGGTTTTATTTTGGCAACTAGCTGCTTTCAGACATCAAATTCTATTTATTTTATTTTTAAAAATATTTGTACTGATTTCAGAGAGGAAGGGAAAGGTAAATAAAAATAGAAACATCAATGATGAGACAGAATCATGATAGGCTTCCTCTTGCACATCCCACACTGGGGATGGAGCTCACAATACGTCCTGACTGGGAAACGAATTATGACCTCCTGGTTCATAGGTCAATGCTCAACCACTGAGCCATGCCAGCTGGGCTCAAATTTTATTTATTAATGCAAAGCAAAGTGCCACAAAATTTAGTGTCATAACCAATACATATTGCATCATGCTCAAGGCTTTTGTGGCTCAGTGATTTAGACATGGCACCATGGAGGATGTATAGTATCTGTTTGGAGATTTAGCTGAAAGATTTAGCCAGCCCAGTGTAAGTTGACCAGCTTAGGGCTGAAATCATATGAAGCCCTCTTTACTCATATGTCAGGCATCTGTGCTTAACTGATACAAATGTTGGGTTCAGTTGGTACTTGATCAAAGCACCTAAAACTTAGTCTCTCCTATATGTGGTTTGAGATTACACACAGCATGGTAGTCAAGGGTAGTCTGAATTCTTAAATAGAAACTAAACACTCTGAGAACTAGTGGCCCCATGAACAAAACGAAAAACTTCCTGCCATTATATTACCTCAAATATCACTACTGCAGCAAACAGGCCAACGAAAGAGGAGGAATGTAAATCCTTAGCACTCAATGTACAGGTATATTTTTAAATTACTAGACACATAATATTAAATCTCCTGATAATTTATAGAGTGACATAATGTTTCATATGTTCACTGCCATTTGGATTTCCACTTTTATAAAATGTCTACTAGTATTCTAGTTTTACCTATTTTTGCACATTGTCTGCCATTTTGTTACTTCTTTAGATGCATGTTCAAACTTGATCTATTTACTATTCATTAGGTTCTTATATGTATATTTTAATCTATTTATCCTGAATATTTAGTTATTTCTATAACAGGTTTGTTCCATGTAAATTTAGCCATTACTCAAGGTAAAAGTTAATATTTTGTTCTTCAAAGAATTTAGACTCTTCTTTTTATACTTAATATTCTATAATCTCATGAATCTTTGAGTGTATGTTGTGTCACAGGTACTTGAAAAATAGTCAATAGACTCACACACTTCAGTTTTGTAATGCTCATGTATTTTTTTTTCTTTTCCTTTATTTAGTGGTTAAATATTTATTAATATTGTATTGGAACCTCTGGCTTGATCTCTTACTCATGATTATTTTTTCTTTTCTTTGTTTCTCTCATGAATTTCTATGAATTATTTTCTATAATTTCATTCTAAAATATCTAATAAAATGTTTTCTTCTCAATATGGAAGTTTCTTTTTAATATGGAAGATTTATTCCACACTTCCTTTTATTTTTTCATTATAATCAATTCTTGCTTTGTGGATTGAACATATAATCAGATGTTTCTACACATGCAATTGCGTTCAGTGCTTTTCTACCAGTTTATTTGTATATTATTTTATTTCAATAGATTTAAAATGTACTTGGAAATTCTGAATTTAGCATGGGACTTTTCACTAAATGTACTTCACTAATAATGAGAGATACAAAAATATCAGAAATTAGAAGACTTTGTAATTCATTTTATCTATCCAAGCATGCAGAAATTCTAGAAATCAAGTATATATATATTTTTTCTTTCCCATCATATATATATATATATATATATATATATATATATATATATATATATATGTGGCCAGATTATTTGATCTCTAAACACATAATAATCTGGCCACTCAGTGTATATATTAGAGGCCCAGTGCATGAATTCATGCATGGGTGGGTCCCTCTGGCCAGAGGGAGGGGACATGGGTGGTTGGCTGGCCTGCCTGCTGGTGAAACTCCTGGTCAAGGGGGAAATTTGCATATTAGCCTTTTATTATATGGAGTTATTTTATAGGATATACACTGAGTGGCCAGATTATTATGCTTTCAGAGATCATAATAATTTTGCCACTCAGTGTGTGTGTGTGTGTGTGTGTGTGTGTGTGTGTGTGTGTATAATGTGTATATATGTATATTATGTATACATATATTATATATTTATACACATATGTGTGTGTGTGTGTATATATATATATATATACATATATATATATATATATATGTATATATATACATATAGTATATAGTCATTAAATTAATCCCAATACTTATAGCCCCAGGTTTCATTGCTATTCTACAGAGTGTATGGCTCTTCTATGCAGCAAGACACTGAGTGTTTAATGTACTGACTTAGTCCTTCTTGATTATATTATATTCCTCACATGCTTTTGATCAACTATATTTATTACCAATATTCTTCTAACCATGAGAAATTTATTGAAATCTTGTTCTATTGGTGTTTCTCTTTTATTCTCTTCATAATTGAAGATTTATACTATTTTTATATCCTCACTTTCATTTTAGTGGAATCTCAATAGTGAGGCCTATCTCTTCCACCTACACTGGGAACCTCACAGTACTTTTTTGACTGAAGACCCAAGATCTCTTGAGAAAAAACTGAGTAAGGAACAATCTCTGGTTACTGCTTTATACAACCTAAACAGTGGAGGTTATATAAAATATATGAGTGACATAATGTAATACAGGATTGACATGTAGAAAATTTTGAGAACAGTGGAGAGTGGTTTCGTTATAATACCTTCTTATCTCTAGTAATCAAATTATATCCTCTTATTGAGATAGCTTTGTTGTGAAAATACTGACCTAATCTTAATTTACTTGTTGGAATACAAGATAACTTAATATAAAAGGATTAAGTATGTGCTTGATGTATCTTGCCTGAATACTGTCACTGTAATCTATGCATGCAACTGAAACTAGGCAAAAAAAGACCTCTGATCAATTTTTGAGCCTACATATCCATGATTAAATAATGGCTAAAATGAGTAAATCCACCAAATAATTATTTGTGACCAGAAATAAATAATAGGACTGAAACATTATACTTTGTCAACTTGTCACTGAGGTAATAGAAGAGGGCATTGAGCCTGAATAAGTGTCCTAGAAGAGGAGTGAATCGATTTGGCTATTAAAGAAATGTAGTTGTAAGAGAAATTTGCACACATAATTAGTATGCAGGAAGGTGTGGAATGAAAAAGGGCTGAGATAAAATTAATGGCTTAAAAAATTATGAGAGCAGAAAAGGCCATTAACTGTTATGTTCAAAAACAAAATAAACACATACAAAATAAACTATCTTATCTTGGTGTGAGGAAACAAATGATGGACTGGGAATAGCAAAATGTAAGAAACCATCTTCTCAATTAATAGACATGAAATGACTTTATTTCTCCTAGAAGCTTTTCCTAAAGAAAATAGATTGATTTTTTATTATTATTTTTTTCAGAAATAAGCACTGAGGGACAAAATGATAAAATTTCCATTTGGTATTTGAACTATGAGGCTCTCCTGAGACTTGACTTTCATTCTAAAAATATCATTGACTACTAATTTTGGTTATGATGTGATGTGGGCAATAGCATGTTTGAGAAAATATACTTAAATTTTTTAAAATACCAGTAGTGGAAAAAATAGTTAGACACTCATAAATAAATTTTAAGTGATCAAATAAAAAGTAACATAAAATAAGTGAATACATGTAAAATATGGGTTTCAGATAAAAAAAATACTTTTTTCTGAGAGGATATTATTAGTCAGGAGTATTTAGTTGTGAAAATAACAAAACAAAAACTCAAATGGCCATAATGAAAATTGAAAGCATTGATTCTTATAACTGAAGCACGACAGACTACATAATGACAAGGATAGGAGCTTATATTCATGAGTTAGATTATTTACTAGATATATGACTTTGGGTAAGTCACCTAAATTTTCTTTACCTCAGTTTCCTCATATATAAAATTTATACTAATAAAAGAGAAAGATGCAAATTAACCGTAACTCTGTGATGCCCACCAGCCAATCAGGAGTAAATATGCAAATTAACCCAACAAAGATGGCAGATTAATTTGCATACACAGGTGCCGAGCAAAGACTGAAGGCTCTGGCACAAGCAAAGACTCTAGACTGAAGACTGGAGAGGCTTGGCTTCTCTGCTGCAGCCAGAGCAAAGGCCTGGGTTGTGGGTGCTGGAGGAAAACCAGTGCCAGCAGCCAGGGGAAGGAGGGCCTACTGCACAAATCTTCATTCAATGAGCCTCTAATTATATAATAATTATATATATACATCAGAGAGTCCCTGGATTATACTCACTTTATAAAGATATGGAAGAATACCTAGTACAAAGTATTTATTATACAAATATTTATTCTTAATAATATTATTAAGAATCTAGATTTGGAGCTAGTTTCAGGTTCATGACATAGATAGTGTCCTTTTTTATACAGTCCTGAAACATACTCAGATGACTACAAATGATCGTTAGGTTAACTCCTCTCAGACCATATGAGCTAGAAAAGAAAGGAAGAGTTGGATCTCCAAAAAGGCAGTTAGAGTGCCACTGCTGAAAACGATAAAAAAATTTACTGAGTTGTATAATCACAGATATGCATCCAGGCTGTAAGAAATAAATACGCATAAAAAGTTCATAAGATCATTGATTTAATAGTGTATCCTGCTACAAATTCAAGGTGATACTGTAAGCGGGACCAGCAAGCTAAGTTTTCTAGACTTTTGAGTGGGATTTCCATTAGGTTCTGCTATTGGAAGGTGCTAAAGAATCACTGAAAGGCAAAAGAAGAACCTCCTAAAAAGCTTTTGCACAACAAAAGAAACCACCAACCAAATAAGGCAACAAAATGACTGGGAAAATATATTTGTAAACAACAGCTCTATCAAGGAGGTAATGTCCAAAATATATAAATAACTCATATAAGTCAACACCAATTAAACAATCCTATTCAAAAAATTGACAGAGGACCTAACACACATCTCCCAAGAAGACTTATAAATGGCCAACAGTTATATGAAAAGATTCTCAACTTCACTAGCTATTAGGGAAATGCAAGTCAAAAGTACAGTCAGATACTAACTCATACTTGTTAGAATGATTATTATCAACAAGACTAGAGGCCTATTGCACAAAATTCGTGCACAGGCAGATGTCTCTCAGCCCAGCCTGCACCCTCTCTAATCTGAAACCCCTCAAGGGATATCCAACTGCCCATTTAGGCCTGATCCCAGTGGGCCTAACATCTCTCAAGGGGTCCCAGATTAAAGAGGGTACAGGCCCAGTGGGATCGGGCCTAAACAGGTAGTTGGACATCCCTCTCACAATCCAGGACTGCTGGCTCCCAACTGCTCACCTGCCTAACTTTCTGATTATCCTAACTGCTTCTGCTTGACAGCCTGATCACCCCCTAACCACTCCACTGCCAGCCTGATTGATGCCTAATTCTCCCCTGCCAGCCTGTTTGTCCCTGACTTCCCTCCCCTGCAGGCCTGGTCAATGCTAACTGCCCTTGCTTGCAGGCCTGGTCCCCTATGTGTGAGGGCCAGCTGGTTTGTCTAAAGGGTGTCCCAGATCAGGGTAGGGGTTCCTTTGGGCATGGGGCAGCCTAGTTGAGGGGTGTGTGGTGGTTTGCAGGCTGGCCACACCCCCGGTGACCCAAGTGGAGGCCCTGGTATCTGGGATTTATTTATCTTGTATACAGTGGTACCTTGAAATACGAGTTTAATTCATTCCGTACCTTGAGGCATGGGGAACTATGAGAAGCTCGAGTCACAGCAGATGGCCAATCCACGCAATTACTCTTATCTCAAATGTTGCTCGTATTTCAAAGCAAACATTGCTCGCTCGACGGCTCGTATCTCAAAAATCTTGTATGTTAGGGCACTCGTATCTCGAGGTACCACTGCAATTGAAACTTTGTAGCCTGGAACAGAACCAGGCCTCCTGCTTACTCCATGGCATCAGCCATTTCTGTTGGGATTTACTTATCTTCTATAATTGAAACTTTGTAACCTTAAGCGGAGGCCAAGATGGCTGCAGAAGCTTGGCTTCCTCCATTTCTGGGGATAATTCTAGCCTCCTACTCTCTCTAGCTCTGTGGCTGCCACTATTTTTATTAGGATTTATCTTCTATAATTGGAACTTTGTAGCTTTGAGTGGATGCCTGGGCCAGCCAGGATGTGTGGAAAGCTTGGCTTCCTCCATCACCAGGGAAACCCAAGCCTCCCTCCTGCTTGCTCCATGGCTACAGACATCTTGGTTGGGGTTAATTTACATACCTGCTCTTGATTGGCTTGTGGGTGTAAAAGAGTGACAGTTAATTTGCATATTACTCTTTTATTAGATAAGACAAGTGTTTAAGAAGTAGTGAAGAAAAAGGGACCCTCATTCACTGCTGGAAGAAATGTAAACTGGGAAAGGGACCCTCATCCACTGCTGGTAGAAATGTAAGCCTCAATGGAAAACAGTAAAGAGGCTCCTCAAAAAAAAAAAACTAAGAATAAAATTATCATATGAACCAGCAATCCTTCTTCTGGGTATTTACTTAAAAATACCTGTAGACATATATTCACAAAGATATATGCACCCATAGGTTCCATGTTGCATTATCCACAGTGGCCAAGTCATGGAAACAACCCAAGTGCCCTTTGAAAGAGGGCTGGATAAAGGAGATGTGGCACATATATACAATGGAATACTACTTAGCCATAAGAAAAGATGAAATATTACTATTTGTGACAACATGGATGGACCTTGAGAATATCGTGCTCATTGAAACAAGTCAGTCAGAAAAAGCTAAGGACCATGTGATTTCAGTCATATGGGGGATCTAAAACTGAACCTGAGAGGCACAGACAACAGTATGATGGTCACCAGAGGGAAAGGGGTTGGAGAGGTAGTAAAGTGTGGCTGAAGATGATTTGTCTTTGGGTGATGGACACACAATGCAACATACAGGCCATGTGCCATAGAAATGTGCATTTGAAACCCATATGATGTTATTAACCAATGTCACCCCAATAAATTTAAAGAAGAAATATGTGTGTGAATAAATAAACAAACAAGCAAAAAAGAAGGTCTCTCCTTTTCCTACCTGCCAGTTCTTGCTGATGCTTCTCCTTGGAGCAGCAGTTTGTCCTTGGAGCAGGTATTCCCCATTTCTCAAAAGTTTGAGTTTCACCACTGCCCCTTGAAGAAAGACCTACATTATTACTTGTTTACACTAACTGAAAGAAAGTCAAAGGTAGTTTTTGCTTTGACGAAAAAAAGGTGAAAAGCGAGAATGGCGTTTTGCACTTGTTTTATAGTAAGCCCTGATACCAGTAGAGGCAGTGCGTGTGCACCCCCAGTGCAGGAGTGGTGCCCCCAAGAGCCTTCCCAGGGAATTACACTCGGCTTCTCAGCATCCAACCACCAGAAATCCGAGTCTGTGAGCACCTGCACGTCTGTTAGCAAGATGTGTCTTCAGGTACAAAAATGCTTTAAAGAACTCATCAGATTTTACTCTTAGCGGGAAAATAAAATGGTTGTATTTTAAGAATATACAGTATGATTTGGTAGGTATTTTTAGGAGTCTGGGAACACTGAGAAAATTTTCCATATAAAATAATGGTAATTGATTCTTCACTTGACACCATTTCAGCTTACGGAAGGTTTCATAGCAGCGCCCTTTGTTCGGATAGTAAGAGAAACTTGTCATTGATTTGTTTCCTGCTTTTTTCCATGGCTCCCAAATCATCCTTATAGCATCTGATCAGAAGCCACAACAACAGTTGGAGGGGTTGCTTCCTCAGAGGTGTGAGCCCCAGTTCAGCAAGGCTACCCCTTTGAATTTACCAATCTTGATAAACACCACCTCTTCCCTTTGTTCACTCAGCCTCGGGGGTGGAAGTGTGGAGCAGAGAGCTACAGTTTGCAATTATTTTCTTTGCCATGGTGTTGTTACTTTCTGTCTTCTATCCCCTATGTAGTTAATTTCCCATTTCAACAAGTAGACTAGTGGTAGTAGCTTATGTGAAATTACAGAATTTCCTTATATTTTTCATGATGTATATCTTGTCTCAGTATATTTCTATTCTATATTTTGGGCCCAAATAAGTGCTTTACCTTTATAAAATCTAATATTGACCTTGTCCCATCATTTCTCCTAATATCCATGGCCATCCAATGCCTCTTACAAGGTGAATTGTGGTTTGTTTGTTTGTTTTTTTAACTTCTGATTGTGAAGTCATATAAGTCTGTATATAATTTATTCTCTGTGTGAACCCGGGCTATTTATCAATCTGTAAATATAACTTTATTCGGGTACAATTCATAGATAATGATGTTTACTTCACAGAGTCCTTTAGAGGAGTATAAGGAAAGCAATGCAAACACCTAGCAATTTCCCTGGTTGTGCATTTAACAATGTCAGTTTCTCTTCTCCCGTGCAAAGCAAAAATTGACTCTGTAAATAAACTAATAAAGTTGGATAACAAAACAAAAATGTCTAAAAGAGGAGAAAATAATATCAAAAATTATAATAAAATAGTGCCACATATTGAAATAATATGTCAAAGTCTTAAGATGGAGTTTTGTTTTTTTTTTTTGCTAAGAAGAATTATAAGTTTTCATTTTTATTGTACCTAATGGAAGAAGCATCAGTAAGGTGAAATCAATGGCTGGAGAGAGATGGTGCTCATCATGTTTGTGCTTGGGCACACATAAGAACAAGTAGTGCTCACCTCTACACTGACTCTGAATTCAAAGATGTCATGGTGCTTAATTGAAGCTGCTCATAATGGAAGTTTCAACATGTTAGATGTTTCATAA
>PVJN01059758.1:0-11763 GCA_004026805.1 Lasiurus borealis
CTTCTCCTTCTCCTTCTTCTCCATAGCATTCACTCTGGGAGAAGCCAGCTGCTATGGCACAAGGGCACTCAGGCAGACTTTGGAGAAGCACACTTGCCAATAGCCAGTGAGCAGCTGAGGCCTGTACCCATAGGAGTGAGCCATCTTGATTGCAACTATTGTCTTTTTTTAAAAATATATATTTATTGATTTTTTACAGAGAGGAAAGGAGAGGGATAGAGAGTTAGAAACATCGATGAGAGAGAGACATCGATAAGCCGCCTCCTGCACAACCCCACTGGGGATGCACCCGAAACAAAGGCACATGCCCTTGACCGGAATCGAACCTGAGAACCTTCAGTCCCCAGGCCAACGCTCTATCCACTGAGCCACACCGGTCTCATCCAACTATTGTCTTTTAATGAGTCTACATTTTCTTTACTTTCCATGGCAAATGTTGATATTTTTGCTTTAGACTTCAGTGGGTTGCAGTTCCAATATCAATTCAGTTCTTAGAGCTTTATGAGTGCTGTTTTGTTCTGTCCAGGTTTTATAGTTTAGCTAAGTGAAAATAAAGGGGGGTATGTGTTTAGTACCGAATTAGAAGTCTTCCCAACATTTTTGTTCTAACATTTTATTTTATTATAATTTTAGATTCACAGGAAGTTATAAAAGGAGTAAGAGAGGTCCCATATTCCCATCACCCAGTTTCCCACAATGCTTACATCTTATATAGCTATACCACAAACCCAAACCAGGAAATTAATGCGAATGCTAATTTTTTTATTGTGAAAGATTTCAAATGTAAAAGAATGTTAAAGAGTAGTGCAGCTGAAACCGGTTTGGCTCAGTGGATAGAGCGTTGGCCTGTGGACTGAAAGGTCCCAGGTTTGATTCTGGTCAAGGGTATGTACCTTGGTTGCGGGCACCTCCCCAGTAGGGGGCGTGCAGGAAGCAGCTGATCGATGTCTCTCTCTCATTGATGTTTCTGACTCTCTATCTCTCTACCTTCCTCTCTATAAAAACATCAATAAAATATATGAAAAAAGAGGGTAGTGCATTGAACATCTGTGTATCTCCCAGTGATAATTCAATATTAAATATTTTGTCACTTTTAAGTTCTTGACCCCACAGACACTGTGAAATTATAAATGTTTGTTGCTTTAAGCTTTTATATCTAAGGAAATTTGCTCCGCAAATTACTAATACGGGCATTTAAAGTTTAGGTATTGCCGAGACCGGTTTGGCTCAGTGGATAGAGCGTCAGCCTACGGACTGAAAGGTTCTGGGTTTGATTTCGGTTGGGGGCATGTACCTTGCTTGTGGGCACATCTCCAGTGTGGGGCGTGCAGGAGGCGGCTGATCGATGTCTCTCTCTCATCGATGTTTCTGACTTTCTGTCCCTCTCCCTTCCTTTCTATGAAAAATCAATAAAACATATATTTTTTAAAAAAAGTTGTCTTGTACACCGGAAAATACGGTACTTTTTATTTAGAGAGGAAGGGAGAAGGATAGAGAGATAGAAACATCAGTGATGAGAGAGAATAATTGATCCACTGTCTCTTGCACACCCGCTACCGGGGAAGCTGCAACCTAGATATGTGCCCTGACTGGGAATCCACCCCTGTCCTCCTAGTTCAGAGGTCGACACTCAACCACTGAGCCATACCAGCTGCGTAACAGTGGAAATATTAACAAGGGCCTGGATTTCAATTTGGCAAGAGAACCATTGATGGTGAATTAGGCGAACAGATGAGCACATTCAACAGCCAACCAGATAGCAGTGGTAATGAAAGAGTTAACAGAAGACAGCGATTTGAGCTCTCTCCTCAAGACCAAGTCTGAGGGGCTGTAGGTAGAAGATGTAGCTGGCCAATGGCTGTATAGGAGAGGTGGGCCCTGGTTTCTGGTGGCTAATAGGATGAAGTAGCAGCCTGTTGCTAGGGAGAAGCCCCTGTTGCTATGTGGGGAGTGAGAAGAGACAGGGTCTAGCCAGAGTTGCTGTGGACGAGTAATTAGCTAATGACTGCAGAAGCTGGCTTCAGCCTGTTAAGCCTAAGGTAGAGTATCACTAGGTGGCAACCCCTCTGCCTTGTGAAAACAAAGCATCCAAAGTGGCTCCTGTGAGGCTGTATGCAGAAGGCATAGTTAGCAAATGGCTGAGGGTGAGAATCAGGCTGCCAGGTCTGTAAATCAGCAGGGGTCCCCATTGTCCAGGGCAAGGAGGGGGCAGAGCATGGGCTGAGGAGGTGTGGATGCCACGGCCCTGCCCTGCGCAGAAAGTTGAAATGGGTTGGGGTGACGCCTGAGGTTGCTTTGGGCTAGATAATGCAGCTGGCCAATGGCTGTGTGGGAGACAGGTTTTAGTCTCCATGGCCACTGAAGTGCGAACATCCCTGTTGCTATGCAACAAAAGCTTTGCTGTTCCAAATTAAATGAGTAAGAATGAACTCTCTCACTCTTGCCTGGAGAATCTAAATTACTGACGCAGAACAGCAGCCTCAATTTCCAACCCAGGTGGAGACTCTGACAGATGATGTATTAAAAGAAAAAAAAAGAAGAACCAAATGAAATTTAACATACAGTATTTAAACTAATATCCACAACATATCCAAAATATCCAAAACATATCCAAAATATTGTCATTTCAACGTGTAATCAATGTTTTAATATTTAAAAATTGATTTTAGCGAGAGGAAGGGAGAAAGGGAAAGACATAGAAACAACAATGATGAGAATCATTGATTGGCTGCCTCCCCCATGCCCCGTACTGGGGATCAAGCTGGCAACCCAGTCATGTGCCTTTACCAGGATCTAACAGTGACCTCAACCACTGAGTCTCACCAGTCCGGCAACATGTAATCAATTTTTAAAAATTATCAATGAGCCCTGGCTGGTTTGGCTCACTGGATAGAGCAATGGCTGCAGACTGAAGGGTTCCAAGTTCGATTTTGGTCAAGGGCACATGCCCAGGTTGTGGGCTCAATCCCCAGTAAGGGGAGTGTAGGAGGCAGCCTATTGGTGATTCTCTTCTCTCTCATTACTGATATTTTTATCTCTCCCTCTCCCTTTCCCTTCCTTTCTGCAGAGTTGGTGGAAATATTTCTTAATATATTTTTATTTAGAGAGGAAGGAAAAGGGTTGGAGAGATAGAAACATCAGTGATGGGAGAGAATCATTGACTGGCTGCCTTCTACACACCCCACACAGGGGATCAAGGTCACAACCTGGACACATGACCTGATTGGGAATTGAACCATGACTTCCTGGTTCATAGGTCTACATTCAACCACTGAATCATGCTGGCCGGGCAACCCTATATAATAAAAGGCTAATATGCAAATTGACTGAACAGCTGAACAACCAGTTGTTATGATGCGCACTAACCACCAGGAGGCAGATGCTCAATGCAGGAGCTGGCCCCTGGTGGTCAGTGCACCCACAGAGGGGACGCCATTCAGCCAGAAGCTGGGCTCACAGCTGGCAAGCCTAGCGGTGGTGGGAGCCTCTCCTCCCTCTACGGCAGTGCTAAATATGTCCAACTATGGCATAGGCCTGAAGCATCCATCTTATATAAAAACTGCTGTCTGAAATTTTAACCCTGCTATTTGGCTTCTGTAAATGTTTGCTTGCTTAAATAATAAGGAAAATGAGACTATTCTCACTTCAGAGAGTCCATTAAACCTTCCCTGGATGAAATTACTAGTGCTGGCATCAGGCCAAGCCTTGGGTTGAGGTCTCAAGGCCTCAGAACATAGGGGCCCTTTAAGAACTTGCAAAAGGGGCTGGAAACATCCCATATTTGAGAGACAAAGAAGGTAAAAACATATAAATAGGGAAAATTCCTGCATGTTGGGGCCCAGAATTTGAGAAACATTTTCCTCTGGACCCGTGTGTAATAAATGTAACTCCAAACTCTCTGAGCATGGTTTGATTATTCCGGTTTTCTGTAACAGGCCCACTCGCTGAGAAGGCACAGGCCAGGCTGAGGGGAATCCCCCAACCCCTTCCCTGAGGGCATAACTTTTATGCACCAGGCCTCTAGTAAAAATCTATTTAAAACAATAAAAAAATGCTTGCCTTTAAAAAAATTATCATGAGATATTTGGCATTGTTTTTGTTTTAATAAGTCTATGAAACCATATATATATTTTATACTTACATATGAATTGGAATGCTAAATATTCATCAGATTGATTTGTATTTAGAGTTCAAAAATGTAGTTGAAAACAGATGAATATTTACAAGTTATTCCAAACATACTTCAGAAGTTTTCCAATAACTGAATTATTTAAAATTTTTTAAAATCTATTTTATTGTTTTATTTTTACAGAGAGGAAGGGAGGGGGATAGAGAGTTAGAAATGTCCATGAGAGAGAGACATTGATCAGCTGCCTCCTGCACACCCCCCACTGGGAATGTGCCCACAACCAAGGTGCATGCCTTTGATCAAAATCAAACCTGAAACCCTTGAGTCTAAAGGCCGATGCTCTATCCACTGAGCCAAACCAGTTAGCGCGAATTATTTTACATTTTAATTGAAGCAAATAAAATTTAAAATTCAGTTCTCAGTCTTACAAGCCTCATTTCAAGTGCTCTGTAGCCCGCTGTGGCCAGGGTGTGTCATGTCAGATAGCATAGTACTAGACATGTCGCTGATGGATGAAGCTGGAAGGGCCGTGGTTTTCAGTTGTCAACCAGAGAGGCACGGATGGAGGAAGAGTTCAGAGGGCCAAGGTTGGAGATATAGAGAGATGTACACCGATAGTGAATTGTTGACAGAGGCCTATGGGAAAGGTCAGGCCAGTGTACCACCGGCCTTGCAAGAGTTTACAGAGGCTTGGCTTTGAGGTCAGACCTCACAGGCATTGCAAGTGTAGGGATGGAAAAGTTTTCCTTCTACCCTTTCAGACCTTCGGCTGGCTTAATCATTAAATTGACCAAAAACAGATTAACAGAAGAAACACAAACGTTGAATAACATGTGAGAAACACAAATGTTATTCGAACATGAAATAAGGGTGTGTGTGGACATTGCTAAGTGTCAACGTAACAGTCAAACCTGTAAAGAATGTTTGTGAGTTTATTTGAGCCAAACTGTCGACAATTGCCCCAAAACAACATCTCAACAGGTTGAGAAAATGCTCCAAACGAATGGCAGTTTTGCTCCTTGTTTTATACATGACAATCGAAGGAGAAGGTGCAAGTGGGAGAAAGCAAACGGGGTTAAGGGAAGTGGTATCCTCTGGGATTTGATAAAAGGTAAAATGATAGACACAGACATCTTTTACATAGTTGGGTACAGTTAACAGTCACCAATTACCACTTTTTAACCGTGAAAGAATTTATGGCCTCCGTAGTTGCCTTCAGGAGGGGTCTGGAAAAAGGTAAGATGCCTTGACATTCCAAAGGCATGCTATCATAGATGCAAAAGACAACAGGCTAAGCCAGGGAAAGATTGTTGTCAGGGAAGAATCCTAGGACTTGGCCACCTGCCATAAACTGCTTTTGGTTAAAACATTTTCCTGTCAGACCATCTTTTGTGGTGACCTTATGTCCCCGAGTTTGCAAGGCCGCCACGCAGGCCTTCCCAGAGCTGGTCAGGTCAGCATTAGCCCCTTTTTGTCCACACTAGAAAAAAAAAAAACAGTCAGGGGCATCCGGTTTAAACAAGCATGACCAGGTAGGACAGACAGACATGTCCTTTGTCCCCGAGTTTTGCGAGTGCTTCCAGACACCAAGTAGGGGAGAGAAAGATGCAAGCCATTCTGCAAGGGCTTACATCAGCTACACACAAAGGGGATGAAGAGGGTGAAGCGCCACTCATTGGGGGATGGAAGCAGCAAAGCTCCGGTGTAAACAAGAAGTGGGGCTCCTGGGGATCCCTGGTGCCGGCTCTGGTTTGGTAGATCATCTTGGAAACAGCCACGAGGTTGAAGCGGTCTTTTGTTGCTTCTGCTCCGAAGTTGTTCCCTGATTAACCCTTTTAGTCTCTTCTCCCACCTCCTGGCAGGCTGCAGTTTTGTTGCAGAATTTCCTCCTTGTCACATGTACCCCTCCTCTGGACAAAGAAGGGACTCAAGAAAGCAGGGACTCTCCAAAAACTGTTAAAACCATTGCCTTAAAAATAAATTAATTAAACAAAAAACCCCACACCCATAATGGTTAAAACCATCATCTTAAAAATTAATTAATTAATTAAACCAAAAAAACACACTCATAACGGTTAAAACCATTACCCTAAAAATAAATAAAAGTTAATTATTTAAACCAAAAAACACACACCCATAATGGTTAAAACCATTGCCTTAAAAATAAATAAAAGTTAATTAATTATTTAAACCAAAAAACACACACCCATAATGGTTAAAACCATTACCTTAAAAATAAATAAATTAATTAATTAATTAAACCAAAAATTCCCCCACCCATAATGGTTAAAACTATTACCTTAAAAATGAATGAATGAATTAATTAATTAATTAAACAAAAAAAACCCCACACCCATAATGGTTAAAACCATTACCTTAAAAATTAATTAATTAACTAATTAATTAAACCAAAAAAAACACACCCATAATGGTTAAAACCGCTACCTTAAAAATAAATAAATAAATAAATAAATAAATAAAATAAACCAAGAAAACCCCACACCCATTCCCTTAAATATTATCTTCAGCTGAAAGTAAAAGCTGTTGGGTGGGGATGTCCATTGTGGGAGGCTCTGGGGGGAAGCACAGTAAACCAGGGGAAGGTCGTTATGCAGATTTCAGCGGTTGACTTCTCCTTTGATAGGGGTTTCTAAAGATTCAGTCACCCCCCTTCACCCCCATTCTCAGTACTGCTAGAGAGACACCCTTACAAATGGAGATTTCCCTTACAAATGTAAATATCTCCTTACAAAGGGTAACTTCTACTGGGTTTTCTGAGCTTCTCCCGCATATGCTTTTTTCTTAAAGCCTACCACCCGAAAATAATACTCATGCCAAAGAGACATATTTTGGGGTGGAAATTCTGCTCCCCGATAGTAGTTTAAAAATAGAGGTTTCCAGTCCAACCAAGATAGCATAGACCCATTTCTTGCTGTTCCAGCCCGCTAAGCACAACCAGCAGCTCTGGAAGTCAAACACCAGACAAAGGAAAACTGAGAATGGCGGTAAGAAGAAGGTGAGCTCATTTAGGATGCCAGGACTGTGGGAAAGGCACAGCTGCAGGGCATCTTTGGTCCCCACACCCAACAGAAGATGAGGATTCCAGGCCAGGCCCTGCCTTTCCCAGTGCCCAACCTAGCAACCCAAGACAGGTAGGTTCCTTCCTTCTCTGGATCAAATGGAAATCCCTCTGACAACATAAGGCAAGTATCGTTCCACAACGGGGCGGATTGGGGGTCCCCTTACAATAAGTGGCCACAAGAAGAACTCTCTCCACTGGGCCTGGGACTCCCCAGTCATCACCCCTGGGGCAGGCCAGGGGGAACCTGCTGGAGGGGTGCAGCCTCAGCAAGAAGCCAGGCCTGGAAAACTTCTTTTCCCAAAAATAAATAAATAAATAAATAAATAAATAAATAAATAAATAAATAAATAAATACTTTTCCTCTCGCCTTCAAAATTCTTCTAGCAGGGTCAATAATCAAATGAACAGAGAAAGATTAATGGGAGAAAATAAAAGTTTTAATACATGCGCATGGGAAATTCACATAAGTGTGAAAATTCCAGACAGTGAGGCAACATTGGTACATGTGACATGTTTATTTTTTGTATGACATTTTTAGATAGAGGAGAAAAGGAAGAGATGGGATGTTGGATCTCAGAAGTGAGAGTGGGCAATTTACAGGTCGTTGAGGAAGAGCATGTAGGGCATAAAAATTCTTTCTAGGCTACTCAGAAACTATGGGCCATGCGGGTAGCTAGCTAACAGACTTGGACTCTTCCCAAGTAATGCTACTGTGAAGATGCCTAAGGTGATTAGGCCAAGGCTCCTAAAGCAGGTTTCTTTGTCTGCATCTCTTGAGCAGGAAAGCGGGGAGGGTCAAAGATTCCAGTCTTGTTTCTTAATAAACAGCTTAAACTTAATACAGTGGTACCTCGAGATACGAGTGTCCTAACATACGAGATTTTTGAGATACGAGCCATCAAGCGAGCGATTTTTGCTTTGAAATATGAGCAACATTTGAGATACGAGTAATCGCGAGGATCAGCCACTGCACACGACCCACCAGTTTACCGCGACTCGAGCGTCTCATAGTTTCCCACTCCTCAAGGTTATGGAACGAATTAAACTCGTATCTCGAGGTACCACTGTATCCTGAAACAGTGACTTTAGGGTGGCAAAACTTGGGTCCCTTCATCCCAAAGACCTAAGATTCCCTTCTCCCAACTGGAGTTGTGAGGCTGGTGGGTGAAACTGGCAGGAAGGATCAAAAAAGATGCTCAGATTTGCACTGGGGCAGGCAAACCGAACCAGCAAGAGAGACCCAGCAGCAACAAGCATCCTGACCCAGCATGCCAGCTTTGATCTGACCGGTCTAAGATTCCCCTTCCCTGCACAGAAACACCTGGGCAACCAGAAGGCACTGGGCAAGGGGAGTCCATCACATCCCTCTTTCATGGACAAACACCAAAGGCCTGCCTTATAGAAAGGCAACACCAGCAAAGACAATGGGAACTTCAGAGGCACCATTTAGACCAAGCAGCTACACTAATAAGAGAAAGATGCAAATTGCCGTACCTCCGTGACACCCACCAGCCAATCAGGAGGGAGTATGCAAATTAACCCAACAAAGATGGTGGACTCCAGGGATGGACACCTAGACCACAGCCTCCCGGGACCCTCACCAACTAGGGTTGGTGAGGGCTGTGGTGCCAACTCACACCTGCAGGCTCCCAGGACCATCGCCAGCTGTGGGAGGCCAGAGTGGCCCCACCAAGCAGTCTGGAGCACAGGCTGCGGCCCATCACAGGAGTAAAATGTTGACAGCAAGTCCTTTCAGTATAATTGGGGCATTAGAGGCCCACAGAATGATCATTTCCCTTTCTATGAAACACAGAAGCCTGACACACTATTTACAATGAAATAAGTTCCATATATTTTGACATTTTACAGCCCTGGAGAGTTACACATAATGATCAGCAAAGTGAGCAGATGAAAAGAATTTTTAGGCTTTTAAAGATGTAACTAATTTCTGTCTAGAAGACACACCAATTCAAAAAGTGATGCTTTTATTGTCCCTTAGGACATTAGCCAGATTGTATCTAATTTAGAGGAGTTTTACTTTAGGCTGTAGGCTCCTCCCTGGCGGGGGCCTAGGTCAGGGCTCTTGTAGGAGGCAACCAAACAAAGTGCCCTCTCGCATTGTTTCTCTCTGTCGCTGCCTCTCTCTTCCATGCTCTCTAAAAACCAGTGGGAAAAAATATCCTCAGGGGAGGATTTAAAAAAGAAAGAAAGAAATGTCATATCCTATGAAAGACACATCTTGAAAATGCCTAAAGGAAGTTGTCATTTTTTTCATGGTGAAGGGACTGGAGTCCGTGTTGATGAAAACACCTTGGCGGCTGTGGTGACTGGCAGTGGCTGCGGCAGTGGCTGCAGCAGTTGGGTGATGTGGCTGGTGCCTTCTCCTGAACAGCCTGGTCGCCTCCCAAAAAGGAGGCCAGACTTCGGCTTAGGCCCTGAGGGCACCCGGACTGTGAGAGAGGGCAGGGTGGGCTTAGGGACCCACATACATACACACACACACAGCACAAATTTCATGTACCTGGCCTCTAGTATGAAAATAACACCACAAAGGCTCTGAAAATTAAATTGCTATTGGGACTATAGCACAAAAAAATCAGGTCAAAACCTGCAAGCTAAACCAAACAGGTGACTGGCTACTGAAATAAAAGATTTTACTAGGACCTAGAGTCTTCTAACATCATAGACAAATGCCTAGGCTACAAGAGAAAATTATCCATTATTTTAAGAACCCAGAAAAATTCACAACTTGAATGAGGAGAGACAATTAACTGACGCCAACACTAAGATGACTAAGATGTTCAAATTATCTGACAGATTTTAAAGCAGCCATCATAAAAATGTTCCAATGATTAATGGCAAGTTCTACAAATTATCTTGGAACAAATGAAAAATTAGGAAAATCTCAGCAATAAAATAGGAGTTATTTTTTTTTTAACCAGATGGAAGTTATAGAACTGAAAATACAATAAAAAAATAAAAAAACACTTCATTGCATGTATGGGCTTAATAGTACATTAGAGATGACAGCTGATAGAATGAGTAAATTAACGAGAGATCACCCTGGCTGGGTAGTTCAGTTGGTTGGAGCACTGTCCTGATATGCCAAGGTTTCAGGTTCGATCCCTGGTGAGGGCATATACAAGAATCAATCAATGAGCCGAGACCGGGTTGGCTCAGTGGATAGAGCATCAGCCTGCGGACTGAAGGATCTCAGGTTCGATTCTGGTCAAGGGCACGTACCTTGGTTGCGGGCACATACCTATTAGGGGGTGTGCAGGAGGCAGCTGATCGATGTTTCTCTCTCAACAATGTTTCTAACTCTCTCTCTCCTTTTCTCTCTGTAAAAAATCAATAAAATATATTTTAAAAAAAGAATCAATCAATGAATTAAACAGTCAGTTGGAACAATAAGTAGATGTTTCTTTCTCTCTAAAAATCAATAAATTAAAACAAAACAAAGATCAGTAGTATTTACGCAATCTGAACAACAGAGAGAAAATTGGCTGAAAATATTGAACAGAGATTTATAGACCTAAGAGACCATAACAAAAAAACTCAGCATTCATATAGAAGAAGTCCAGAAGGATGAGGGAAACAATGAGTCCGATTGGATGAATTGACAAGGAGAAAATCCTGATGTCCTAAAACATTTCAGCAGGCCAGCGAGTGGAAGGAAGAGACAAAAAGGCTCCTAGTTAACAACTGCAGTGCAAAGCCAAGCAAAGACGGTTTAAAGTTGGTGGTTATTTCGGAGATTATCTACAAAAAGAGAAGAGCCGGGGTCAGGGAACCCCAGGAGCCTCCACTTCTTTGCACAGGAGCTTTGCAGACTCCGCTGCTTCCATTCCGGAATTAGCCCTGCTTTACCTTCTCCATCTCCTTTGTGTGTAGCTGATGGAAGTCCTTTCAGAAGGGCTTACATCTTTCCCCCTAATTGGCATCTGAAAACACTTGCAAGACTCTGGGACAAAGGACATATCTAGCTCTCCTACCTAGTCATGCTGCTTCCTGGTCGTTTCAACCCCATGCCTAAGACTGGTTCTTTTTTCTTTGTCTTCTTTCTTTTTTGTTGGTTAGCAATGGCCTAATCAACTTTTTTTCTTTAAAAGAGACTTTAAGCTGTGAAAGTTAGGTTTTTCTTTGTTTGATAGAATAAATAAGAAATAGCCCACATTTGGCAAAAGACACCAACCTACAGATCCAAAAAGCTGAGGGATCTAAACAGGATATACCCAGAGAAATTCATGACAAATTATATCATAATTAAACTTTTGAAAACTAAAGACAATGAAAGGAATTTGAAAGCAGCCCCAGGGAAACAAAGCATTGCCTTTAGGGGAACAGCAATTGAAATGACAGCAGATTGGGTGGCGATGTCATGAAAGGGTACACATTTGCAACTAGTAGATAAAGAAGTTCTGGAGCTCTAATGCACAGCATGGTGAATATAGATAATGATGATGTCTCATATACTTGAATGTGCTTTTGGAGGAAGAAGAAACTTTTCTACCTTCAAGGTGTTTTTTGTAACTGGTTTAATAATAAAATA
>PVJN01059759.1:0-11763 GCA_004026805.1 Lasiurus borealis
ATGCCAGCCTGGCCGTAGGCAGCCATCTTGTGAGGGTGTGATGGTCCCTTGCATATTACCTCTTTATTATATAGGATTTTTTAAAGTATGTTTTTATTGATTTCAGAGAGGAAGGTAGAAAGAAAGAAAAATAGAAACATCAATAATGAGAAAGAATCACTGATCGGCTGCCTCCTGCATGCTTCCTACTGGGGATTGAACCTGCAACCCAGGCATGTACCCTTGGTCAGAATTGAACCCAGGACCTCTTAGTGTGCAGGCTGATGCTCTATCCACTAAGGCAAACCAGCTAGGGTTATCTACCAAGTTTAGAGAGTTAAAGGTTAATTGTGTTAACAGATGTATATATAAAGATTCCATAAATAAATGAACTCTTTTATGTTATCATACAGAGTGAGAATAACATAATAGAGTAGATAGGTACTAATAAACTGCCATAGACCAGATGCATTTCATTGCAAAGAAATACTGTGTCATTAGCACAGGCACCTATCAGAAATATTTGAACTAGAAAAGCTAAGCAAGTCTAGAATCTGGCTAGGCATGGCACATTAGTTAAGTTTCTTTGTAATAAACAGCTACAACATTTTGGTGGCATACAATGATGAACATTTATTTCTTCATGCACCTGCTATTCATTTGGGTGGATTTGCTTTTAGATGTGGATATATGATTCAGCAGAGTGGCTGTGTTTCAGACTGTGCATATAACTTAGCTTGGTTATGAAGGAGGTTCAGTGTTCACCCATGTGTCTTCATTCTGGGCCCTTCATTGGGGCCCAGATGACAGAATGGCCAGAAAAGGAAGCTCTTCTCAGAGTGATCTCAATAGTACAACCTTCAGCATACATGTCAAACCTTGTTTTCGTCACATCCATTGGCCAAAACAATTGTGCATATCTAAGCAAACACCAGTTAGGCAAATAAATGCAGTCCTTTCATGGCTCGGGAGGAAGAGGAATGAATATACACTGAAAAGTAATGTAATTTTCAGTGTGCCCTCTTCTTCGCAAGTATTCACTTCATCTCTTCATGAACAATTACTTCCTCCATATGGAAAATATAGCACAAGTTTCATTAAATCATAGTATCAAGCTCAGAGTCTAGAATTCTATCATTTACATTGGGCCCAAATTTACTTCCTTTTAAACCAAAAAAAATTATGAATCAAGAAACCAAGTTATTTGCTCCCTATATACCTAGCATAAAAGAATGGAACTTAGGTGAGAGAACTACATTAGCAATCCCATAAAAAAAGAAGAGATTATAGCATTCACTGATCCATAAAAATTCTAAAATTTGCCTGGTTAAGTGTTATAAGAGCCTCTTCCAATAGTGTTAAGATTCCTTGATCAGGCTCCAATTCATTCCTAGCAGTGGCTTACCATCTATAGTTTTCTGCAATTCTTGGATTCACCTTCTGGGGAGTGCTTGTATTTTCATCATTTTCCTTGATCATTTATAAAGAAAGCATTGAAAAATATGTCATTCATTCGCTTTTCAACCTCTTTCTGCATCTAAAATTTTTTTTATACCTCATACAATCTGTTTTAATATGACTGTTTGCACTTTTGCCAATATAACTTGCACAGCAATGTGGTGTTCTATGCATTTGTTTCTAGTAAAATTTAGTTACTCAAAACTATATCCACAGTTCTTTTATGAACTTGTCTTTCTTACCAGTAATTGGGATATATTTGATTTTGTTGAACTCTGAAAAATCAAATTTTCTTCCCAAATCACCTTTATAAAGCCAAAGGAATCTACTAGAATAATCTTAATTCTTTCAGAGGTCTAAAAGAAGTGTTACAAATATTTTCCTAATTTCATCTTTGACACAGAAACAGGTTTTCTTTTTTAAACTTTGTAAATTCTGGGCTGCCTCTATTTTTCTGTGAACTGTGATGGACAATAGATCAATTCCCTATTAAGCACCTTTTTCCTATAGTCTTATCTAATTGTATTAGTTGAGGTTCTCCAAAGTAATAGGACATATGTAGATAAAGAAAAGAGGAGATTTATTATAGGAATTGGCTCACATCATTATAGAGGCAAAGAAGTCCCATAATCTGTCATCTGCAAGCTAGATAACCAGGAAAGCTGGTGCTATAATTCAGTCTCTGTTCAAAGACCTGAAGACCAGGGGAGCTGATGATGTTAAGTCCAAGAGTACAAAAGGTATGAGGAGCTAGAGCTCTAATTCAAGAGCAGGGAAAAAAATGGACCTCGGATCTCAAGGAGAGAAAACTCTCCCTTCATCCACCTTTGTTTTTCAGTTTAGGCCCCCAGTTGATAGGATCATGCCACCCGCATTGGTGATGGTGGGTTTCTTTATTCAGAGACCTGATTCAAACGCTAATCTCTTCCAGAGACACCCTCACAGACAGACAGACAGACACACACACACACACACATACACATTGGTGATGGTGGATTTCTTTATTCAGAGAACTGATTCAAATGCTAATCTCTTCCAGAGACACCCTCACAGACAGACACACACACACACACACACACACACACACACACACACATGCACACACAAAATGTTTACCAGCCATCTGGGCATCTTTTAGCCCTCTCAAGTTAACATATAAAATTAACCTCACATTAGAATATATACTTAAAAACAACCAGCATATACTAAAGACAGTTTTAAAACTGCCCAGCTCAGCACTGCCAATTCAGTACATAAAGTACATTTTGTTCTTCATTACTACTAAAGTTGTTTTTACCAAATATTTTGCTACTACTTTATATAGATCATTATCAAGTGCATGTAACAATTTCCTTATCATACCTGCCAGTTTCCAAATTACTGTCATATATTGTAGGTTTTAATTATAGCAGAACCATACTTTGATGGCCAGTTCTATGTTAATTGGTTTTTGTTGCATAACAGACAATCACAAATCTTCGTGGCCACAGAAATAAGAACTCACTTTTTATTCATACACCAGTGTTTCCGCTAGTGTAGCTCTGCTTTAGGCTGTGGAGATGATTGTTTTGGTTCCAGATCCAGTGTTTGGGCTCAGGTCTGCTCAAATATGTTTATTCTGGAGCTAAAGAAGCAGCAGAAGCAATCAGGTGGAAGCTCTTCTCACTGCAGAATACCAGGCCCCAGAATGTGTGCTTACAAACGTATTATAAGTATTGTCATGTACACAAATGTACCATCGCACAAAGAAAGTCACATGGCCAAACCTAACATTAGTGGGTCAGGGAGGGTTTTCTTTCCATGGAGACTAAGGTTTGAAAGGAATGAGCGAATGTTTGCTAAGCAATAATCCAATCTACCAACCCATGGGGAAAAATAAGAATACAGTGATTACAAATCCTGCTATGAAGGTGTATAAGCATGGACTTCTGTCTCTTTCTGTGTAATCTAGCCTTGAGCCCTCACAGATTCTCTCACAGATTTTTGTGGAAAATTGATGAATGTTTCAACCTAACAAAAGAGAAAAAGATAGTTAATACCTTTTAAGAATAACAGGAGGTGATTAGTTGAATACTAGTTTTTGAGTGGGAGGAAAAAAAAAACTGGTAGCTCAGAGTAAAAGGAAGCAGAATACTAGGAAAGGCGGAGTGAGGAGGGTGAGATGTTAGATGACTTTTTTTTCTCTTCTTTCTTCACATGGAAGGGGAAAACAGCATTCATTCCAGCAGTAGTTCCACGGGCTAATATCAAGATGGCATAGGACAAAATTAACTATCCCTTAGGATAATCACTAAATAATACTATACAGTGCGAAAGCGCAGTTAAATAAAGGTTGGTGTGTGTGTGTGTGTGTGTGTGTGTGTGTGTGTGTTTCAAGGATACACAAAGGTTCAGGAATATATCTTAAATGCAGTTTAGGAAATGGGAAAGATTAAGAATGGGGCTTAGCTAGAAAAGGAAATAAGTAAAACAAGAACCTGGCACCAATTGATTTTTAATATACTGTGAACTGAAGAGTATGTTTAATTCAACGGTGCCTGAGATCTCCTGACCACTTGAAAAATATGGAAGTCAGAAGCCAGCAGGAATTAATATCCAGAGTCACAGCAGATTTTGAGACTTGCATACCTAACAGAGGTTAATAAATGAAGAGCCCCAGAAGCCATGCATTACTATAATGGTGACAAAGTTGAGGGGAGGAAAACTTTAAATCCAGTGAGAGCAATGGATGCAGGCAGTGATCTGAATCTTCCATTACTAAAGCTCTCCATTGAAAAAGACGGTCTCATCCTAAGGCTCTCTCTACGATTCTTTGTGGGAAGGTAGTTTGCCATCAAATGCTATCAAGAAAGGGCTGCACTGGTTGATATGGAAGAGGGCTCGGGGAAACAATGTTAAACAGTTTCAACTGTTAAGAACGTATTTTTATGGTAATGATATAATTATTATAAAGATGTGGAATATATATTATTACTATGGACAATTTACTGGCATAAAACCACTTTATTAGAAATCTTTTAAAATAGCATTGGCTTAAAAGGAATTCTACCTGTGCTTGCATTTGATGAAAAGGATTTACTAGGCTGTAGCCACTCCTTGGGGAGATTTTTGGAACCTACAGGTTTATTCTTAAAGGAGGAGCCCTGCTGACTAGAAGATGGAATAGAGTAAGAGAGTAGAGGTAGGGAAATCGATGTTCCTATGAAATGAGTAGCTGATTCTGGCAAGATTTCTAGGAGAAATATGACTGCGGCTAAAATGCAATCATATCAGAATTGATTTGTTGTGCTTGCCCTCATTGTATACCAATCTACCATAAACCGAATAGGAATTAATTTAAAGAGGTGGTGGGCTCACTAGAAAGCAAACTGTCAATCCTGACAGATGCACAGTTTTCTCCTGCTGGCCTCCTCTGCTCTTCCTGTCCTTAAGCCAGCAGCCTTGTGTATTTGTTTGATGGCGATCTGAGTGAGACATTCTTCTCTATGAATGACTTCATTGCAGCCCCATCTAGTAAGAGAGTAGTAGTGTTTTATAAGGTAGATCTCAATTATCTTACAGTCTCATGCAGTGTGCTTCTAAACCTAGAAGGTGACAGGAATTGACATAAATGCTACTGTTAAAAAATAATGAAAGGTTAGAAATATAAGCATAATTTCTTTTATTTAGGAAACCAGAAAAGGAAAAGTCTTCTTTTTAATGTAATTCAACTTCTTTGCAACTTATAATATATACTAGAAGCCCAGTGCATGAAATTGTTGCATGAGAGAGGGGTGGGGCAGGTTCCATTCAGCCCAGCCTGCACCCTCTCCAATCCAGAACATCCCTCTCACAATCCAGGACCTCTGGCTTCTAACTGTTCACCTGCCTGCCTGCCTGATCACTCCCAAATGCTCCCCCTTGCCAGCCTGGTTGTTCCCCAATTGCGCCCCCCCCCCCACCAACCTGGTGTCCCCATGCAACCTGCTGTTCAGTCATGTGGTCATCCCTCACTAACTCCCTTACCAGCCTTGTCACCTCACGCAGCCTGTGTTTGGTTGTCCCTCTGGTTGTTTTGGTCGTGATGGCCCCTGGCTTTTTATATATTAATTTCTCAGCCCTATTAAATGATCTTTAAAAAAAGTCTAGATGCAAATATAAGTATTAGAGTTACTAATAAAACTAACCAAAGAATTTCCTTTTATCATCAAAACTAATTTGTAAGCCACCTGAGTCATGTACAAATATTGTTGCGTCTTTCTTTCGTAAACATCTGGAATTCTTTATAGTCAACAAAAGTGGAAAGAAAAAGAAGAAAGCAAAACCCCATGCTTTAATAAAGAGAACCAGTGACAGAACAGAGACAATGGATGCCAAGGGAAGACTTATCTTCAGTAAAGAGGCATGACAACCTTTCAGAAGCTCTGCCTCAATGTGTGCAGTATTTTGCAAGCAGAGCCTTGTAGATATTTTCTCCTTTCTTATTCTCCCTTTGTCTTACTCTCCTATTTATTCCAATGCTTAGTCTACCTGAGAAATTTTATAAGGGTTGTAATGTATTCAGCCAAGGATTATAATGTAGAGTTCCTCAAAATACTTTCCTCAGTTATTATTATTTTTCTTTGTCCAAATTTACTTTCTCTCCTGCTTTATGGCTAATATCATTGGGCTTAAGTGAGGGAGTCTTAAAGATCAGAAACTATAGATTATTGAAATATGAATTAAGTCTTCAATAAATTTGGGACAGTAATGAGGGACAAATACCTACCGTACTCTTTGATAAGCAAATCATTTTTAATTATGTGCCTAAAAATATTTAATTTATGCAAAACTAAAAATGCAGTATCTATTACTATGTATTCCAATTTCAATCTGGGCATGTGCAATGACAAGGAATGGTACTGGCAACCTGTCAGTGATTAGTACATGCCCAACCTACTGAGCAAGACTGGCTAGAGCAAGAGAGAAATATTTTGATTAGTATGCTGAAACAAATTAGGCAAAGGTAATTTTTTCACTGATAAAATAAGTTGATGTAATTGGTAATATTCTCATGTGTTTTGAAGGAAAATCTTATTAAGGTATTAATTCAATAAAAATGATAGTTTGTTGTTACCAAATGTTATTTTTTAAACATTATATTTATTTATTTATATATTGTTTTACATGTTCCATATGTCTTCAGTCAGTGATCAAAATTTTCAGTTATAATTTTTTCCTTTTTATTGAATTTATTAGGGTGACACTGGATAGCAAAATTATACAGATTCCAGGTGTACCATTCTACAACACATCATCTGCGCATTGTATTGTATTTTTATCACCCCAAGTCCTCTATCTCCCTCTACCTGCCAACTTCCCTCTGGCCATTACTACACTGTTGTCCATTACTATGAGTTTTTTTCTTAGGAAATGAGATTTAAAACTCATCTGATTTTTTTAAATGGAAACTGGCTCATTATTATAAAAATGAACTTTTATTTCTCTAATATTTTTCTAGAGATACTTTTAAAAATAATATATGCATATTTATTACTACTCAATGTTTACTTTTCCTAAGCAAAAAGGACTTTTCTGAACACTAGCTCTTTTAGACTAAACTTGGAGGTAGGTCTTACTAGCCCCATTTTACAGATGATGGGAAGAGGGTACAGAGGGGTTATGCCTTTTATAAAGGTAATGTGGCTTGTAATTTGTACAGCCAGAGTGTGACTCCAAAGTGTATGCTACAACTAACCATTAAGTTCTTCAGACTCTATAATTCACAGGATGTGCAACCTATTGAAAAATTTCTACATAACTCTTTATCTTATACTTAAAATATTGTTCCCTTTTTATTTTTTCTAAATTAATTTTTTAGATAAATTTTGGTAAAAAATTCTAAATAATGTGCAAACTCTTACCTATATCACATATTTGATTAGTGAAAAGCATTATGAATGGCCTCTGGCTTTGGTATTCCTAGATTTTTCTCTTATATGAAACTAAATTTTATTGGAGTCAAATTGCATTTGTTCTCTTACATCATTTTACCACCCTATAACACATTAGGCATAAATACACACTTTTATGCTGTTATAACACATGAGAAGACATGGGCCCAGAAACAGATTGGTGAAGGGAGGTTTCTTACTGTGTGTCAGGATTTGAAACCTGGTGCTGTTTTGCAAAAAGAAGAAAGAAAGAAAGAAAGAAAGAAAGAAAGAAAGAAAGAAAGAAAGAAAGAAAGAAAGAAAGAAAGAAAGAAAGAAAGAAGGGAGGGAGGGAGGGAGGGAGGGAGGGAGGGAGGGAGGGAGGAAGAAAGAGTAAAAATATCTAAAGGATAAATCTATGGAAAAATACAAATAACAAATAATTACCATGGTTGATATTGACTGAATCTTCTTCCTATGGGTCCTTTTGGTCCTTTTGCTTATTCAGTCTTGTCTATGCTTTACTTCTATGAAGAAACAGTTTTCTGTCTACATTATGTCCTTCCTCCACCAGTCATTGTGTCAAAGCATCCTATCACTTAACATTATCACATCACATCACATCATTTCACATGACTGAGTAATTTTCTTTACATCACTATTATTTACCTAAAATTTTATCTGTATTTAAATGTAGTTTTACTTATGGTTTAGTCCTTTCTGGTCTGTCCTACACTGTTGTGAATCCTAGGACAAGGGTCAAATGGAAGTCTACATATTACACATCAAATATTTAAAAGTTAAAAAGGAACTAACAATATGCCAAGTAAAATGTTACACCTTTTTCTTTTATAATGATGAAACAAAAAAATGGAAATACTACGTTTTTTACAGGACTACAAGTTTGGACAAAATAAAACCTGAAATTAATCTTTATTATACATGACTCATGTGTTATTTTTCTATTGATTAATTAGAGAATTCTGGCTAAATAAATAAATGCAAGCACATGATTGATAAAGTATTATTTAGTTTTTCCATAGATTTTTTTCCCCTTCATTTCAGCCAACTCACAAAGTGTATTTATTCATAAAGATTTCAAATGATTTGTGTTTTATTGATGGTCATGATCTAAAAGATTCAAAAGTGGTTATTTTAAAAGTGAACAAACTTTGAATATATTTTTATAAAGATAAAAGTATGGGTAATATAAAATTTGAAAACAAACTTATTTTCTATTCAAAATTTTTTTTCTAGGATATTTAAAATGATCTAATGAATGCAGAGTCCTGTTATAATTAATAAATATAAATTAAAGTCAATATTATTTAAATGCAGTTAAAATTGGAGTTAAAATTTTAAAATAGTGAAATATTATTAAAAAATTAAAAAATATATTTTTGTTGATTTTTTAAAGAGAGGAAGGGAGAGGGATAGAGAGTTTGAAATATCAATGAGAGAGAAACACTGATCAGCTGCTTCCTGCATACCCCCTACTGGGGATGTGCCCGCAACCAAGGTACCTGCCCTTGACCAAAATTGAATTTGGGATCCTTCAGTCTGCAGGCTGATGCTCTATCCACTTAGCAAAACTGGCAAGAGCTATTAAAATTTTTATAAGATGAAAATTATTAAATATACTCATGTTCAAGTGTCCATATACATCCAATATAAAGAATCTATAACACATTCCAAGTATACATCTGGGTTTACAGAGACACAAATTTCATAGTAACATGACCTGTTTAATATTGCTACATATTGTCATAGGAAACTCTCATGGATACAGTGCTAATCCTGTGTACCGCTGGAAGCATGTATTGAAACAGGTCTTAAGCAAGAAGTGAATGCTCAGTACTTCTGGAAGCTGTTCTTTGTTATGTAAGAGTCTCTCTTCTATCATGCATTCTGCAAGGAAGGATTTTGCAATTCAGTGAGGTTTGCTTTGCTCTTAACCAATGCTCATATGCTGGTTAAATGCACTCACATACTTCAAAGCAGTGTCTGTCTCTTCTAACACTGCCAGCAGCATAACACACAAGCCTGCATGGCATTTAGACATGCTTGACTTGGGTTTTGAAGATAGGGTATAAGATATGAAGTATTTCCTTGGGGTCTGAGTGTTGTTTAGGATTATGGATTGCTCTGAGCCAGGGCTGAAACACCAGAACCTGAGAGTAAAAAGCACCTGCATGTTCTTTAATGATGGATTTTCTTTGTGCTTGCTATATATTTGGGTTCATCTATGATGTTGGGCTCCCAGCTAAAGGTGGCACTGATCAAACTCCCATTATAATGTAAGCTTCTTGAGACCCAAGACCTTATCATTCTTATATCCCCAATACCTCGCTCATTATCTTATGCAGAAAAGGTTCTCAAATATTGACTGCATATATGAATAAACAGTTGAATGAAAAAATTAATGATCCAAGAAACTTAAGACTAGATATTTGAAGCATTTTTGTGTGGCATAGTTCTTCTAACCAGACGTACATGGCCACATTCTCCATTTGGCTGCTGTATGGCAGTGTACCCAGAAGGGAAGCATCATTCCAAATCTTTTGGAAGCCTCCTTAATAGCTGAAGACTGAAACAAAAGCACTCTCAAAAGGTCTCGATTTAGGTCCTTTGCCCGCTTTTTGATTGGGTTGTTTATCTTCCTTTTGTTGAGTTGTATGAGTTCCCTGTAAATGTTGGAGATTAAACCGTCATTGGCAAATATGTTCTCCCATGTAGTGGGCTTTCTTGTCATTTTGCTGATGGTTTCTTTTGCTGTGTAGAAGCTTTTTATTTTGATGTGGTCCCATTTGCTTATTTTCTCTCTAGTTTCCATTGCCCTAGGAGCAGCATCGGTGAAGATATTATTTCAGCATATGTCTGAAATTTTGCTGCCTGTTGATTCCTCTAATATTTTTATGTTTTTCGTCTTATGTTTAAGTCCTGTATACATTTTGAGTTTATTTTTGTGTATGGTGTAAGTTGGTGGTCTAGTTTCATTTTTTTGCATGTATCTGTCTAACTTCCCCAACACCATTTTTTGAAGACACTGTCTTGACTCTATTGTTATGTTCTAAATATTGATTTAGACATTGAATTTTGTCAAATATTAATTGAGCATAGCGGTTTAGGTCGATTTCTGGGTTCTCTATTCTATTCCATTGATCTATATGTCTGTTCTTGTGCCAGTACCAGGCAGTTTTGAGAACAGGGGCTTTGTAATACAGCTTGATATCTGGCATTGAGATCTCTCCTATTTTGTTCTTCTTTCTGAGGATTGCTGCAGCTATTAGGGGTCTTTTTTTATTCCACATTAATTTTTGAAGAGTTTGTTCTAGGTCTGTGAAATTTGCTGTTAGTATTTTAATAGGGAGTGCATTGAATCTATACATTGCTCTGTGAAAGAGGACATAAAGAAGGCTAAGAGACATACAAAAACATACTGAAACAAAGTCACTAATCATCCAAGAGATGAAAATCAAACAATAATCTGATACCATCTTACACTTGTCAGAATGGCTATCATCAACAAATTAACAAACGACAAGTGTTAGTGAGGATGCAGAGAAAAAGGAACCTTTGTGTACTGCTAGTGGGAATGCAGACTAGTGCAGCCACTATGGAGAACAGTATGGAGTTTTCTCATAAAACTAAAAATGAAACTCCCATTTGACCCAGTGATCCCACTTCTAGGAATATATCCTAAGAAACTAGAAACATGAATCAGAAAGGATATATGCACCCCTACGTTCACAGCAGCACAATTTACCATAGCTAAGATTTGGAAACAGCCTAAGTGCCCATCAGCAGATGAGTGGATTAAAAAACGGTGGTACATTTATATAATGGAACACTGTGCTGCAGTAAAAAAGAAGGAATTCTTATCATTTGCAACAGCATGGATGGAACTGGAGAGCATTGTGCTAAGTGAAATAAGCCAATCAGAGAAGGATAAATATCACATGATCTCACTCATTTAGGGAATATAAATAATATGAAATGATGAACAAAAACAGATCCAGAGATAGAGAAGCATTGAACAGACTGTCAAACCTCGGAGGGAAGGTGGGAGAGGGTGGGGATAAGGGGGAGAGATCAATCAAAGAACTCATATGCATGCATATAAGCCTAACCAATGGAGACAGACTTCAGGGAGTGAGGGCATGAATGGGTTGGGGGTGGGGGGCAGTGGGAGAATAAAGACACATATGTAAACACCTTAATCAATAAAGAAAAACACAACTCAAAAAAAGAAAAGAAAACATTAAAAAAATGAAAAGTCACTTTCATTTTGCTGGATATCCATTGGAGGAAGCATCTCAGAAAAGACACTGATATTGATAATTGTCCACAAACCTGAATAACTATTTAGCACTGTTTTGCCTTCCTTCCTTCCTTCCTTCCTTCCTTCCTTCCTTCCTTCCTTCCTTCCTTCCTT
>PVJN01059760.1:0-11763 GCA_004026805.1 Lasiurus borealis
TGATGTTTCTCTAACTCTCCCAGTTTAGTCTAACGTTGGGGCCTTTCCACTTTGCCAAGAACGTCAGCTAGTACCTTTGTCCTGGCTGCTTTCCCGTCCTCCTTCAGTACTTGGCTTAAATCCAAGCCCCTACCCTAGAAGGTCCTGCTTAACCTTGGCGCTCTCCACCTTTGTGCCTACATCACTCGCTCAGCCTCCCAGATGTCTCCCTGAACATATCAAGTTCATTTCCACCTCGGGACCTTTGCAGTTGCTTTTCCCTCTTCCTAGAATTCCACACATCACGCTTCACTTGGCCACCTTTCCTTCACCTTTTAGGTGTCAGCTTTGCTCCAAAGCCCTAACAGTGGCCTAAAAAGCTCTAGATCAGTGGTTCTCAACCTGTGGGTCGCGACCCCTTTGGGGATCAAATGACCCTTTCAAAGGGGTTGCCTAAGACCATCGGAAAATGCAGATATTTACATCACGATGCATAACACTAGCAAAATTTCATGGTTGAGGGTCACCACCACATGAGGAACTGTATGCAAGGGTCGCAGCCTTAGGAAGGTTGAGAACCGCTGCTCTAGATGATCTGACCCCCACTACTCTTCAATTCAATGATCCCATTCTCCACCCCTGAAACTTCAGTCATGCCGGCATTTTGATATTCTCCTGAACTCACCCAGCTCAGCCCGGCCACAGGGCCTTTGCACTTGCTGTGCCCTTTGCTGCCACATCTCTACCCTCTTCCTCATCCCTATTCATTGCGTGACTTCTTTCACCTCTCCGCTGAAAATAGAACCCTTCTACCCACCAGACCCTGTTTGTCCCCACTTTTCTGATCTCATCTCCTAGCAGCCTCGGTATTGCACCTTCCCAGTCTCTCTCTCTCAGAGACAACCTCATGGCCCCATGCTGTTCTGCACCCTTCAAGCTCAGTCCAGCCTCAGCCTTTGCACCTATTGTTCCCCTGCCTAGGAATAAGCACTTTTCACCTGGTGGTCTCTTCCTCACCTTTTCGTTTTTAGCTTAAATCAAATGCCTCTATCACAGCACTCGCTTCCATTTTCCCCTACATGCTCATTCCTCCCTTTCTCCCTCTAGCCTAGCCCCCACGGGCCTCCATGCTGGTCCTCTACCTCTCCTGTCTGTTCCTCCCTCAAAGTCTTGCACTTGTTCTTTCTGGCAGGAACCCCTTTCCATCCACTTATCTCCCTGCCTGCTCCCTCTGTTTCTTCAGGAGAGGCAACAGACGATAGCGTTTGCGAGTGTGGACTCTGGAGAAGCTCGGCTTCAAATCCTGGCTCTGCCGCTCATTGACTGCGTGCCCTGGAGTAAGTGGTCACTGAGCCTCTCCGTGCCTCAGTTTCCTCATCTAACAAGATTGGCTATCTCACAAGGCAGCTGTAGAAATTTACTGAGCTACTATAGGTCAAGCATTTAACACATAGAAGTAAGAATATATTTTGGCTGTTATTATCCAAGCCTCCGCTTAAAGTCATTTCTGAGAGGCGAGAACACAAATATTGGCATTTATGTCCTCTGCTTATGAGGGGGCTTCTCTATGTCGAACACTAGGCTTTATGGGCAGAATTTCTTTGACTCCAACCTGGTTGGGTTTGCAGGGGTAAGAGTTAAGGCCTGTAAAGTGTTTGGCACAGTGCCTGGCACATGGAAGATTCCTTGGTTTTCTATTTCCCACTCATCTTAAGCCTGGGATACTGCCCCAACCTTCTCGGTAATAATTATCACCGGTTGCTGTGAATCTTACCACGACCCCCTCTCTCGACTTTTACCTTGACTTCTGCGGGGAGGTGGGCCGTGGAGAGCCCTCTGCCCGGAAGCATGCTGTGCTTTGGGCTCTCCTCTCCCACCCTCCCCGCCGCCCCAACACCCCCAGTTCCCGAGCTTTTACAGGTCACCTTACCCTCTGAAAAGCAGCCATAAGACGCACAAATCTGTAACTTTGGAGGATTCACATCAACACAATATTACATTAACAGGTACTGAACGTCTGCGGGGCCTCGGGTTTTGTGAACACTCTGCTAATATTAACTGGGCAAATGCTCACAGCCGCCTTGTGACGCGGCTTCTACTCGAGGCACCAGGTACCGTCTTCCTATCTCATTTGTCAGAGGACAAAACTAAGGCCGGGAGAGCCGAAGTCACACGGTCAGGCAGAGGCAGCAGCGCCTGCTTGGGGACCCCGGCTTCCATCGCCGACCACGGGCCTCCTAATCAGCCCTACCCGGTCTTTGGGAGAAATGCCCTCCTCCCTTCCTCCCCTCCACCCCTCCCCCTGCCCCCACCGGCCCTGGGTGCCTGCTGCTCACCAGCACTTGCCCGGGGTTCTCCCGGCGCACGGCCACCTTCACGCCCAGGGCCTCCAGGCGCACAGCTCGCGTGTAGCTCACGGTCTGGCTCCCCCGGTGCTCATTTTCCACCAGCACCCGAAAGGCGGGCAGAGCCGCGTTCTGGCCGCACGAGCCGGCCAGGAGGTAGGTGCAGGTGCCCATAAAGTCGAAGCGCCGGCCGTCGAAGCTCACGTAGTGCGGGTCCCCGGACGCCTGGCAGCTCCCGAAGCGGTCCGGGTAGCAGCCCAGGAGGCCGTTCTGGACGCGGCAGCGCTCGCCCGCAGGACAGCCCTGCGTGTCGCTGCAGCGCACCTCCCGGGTGGCGCCGTCGCAGGTGCAGCGCCGCCGGCACCGGTCATCGGCCCACACCTGCTGGCCCGGAGCCAGCGGGCGGCCCTGGAAGATGCAGCCGCAGGACGAGGCGGGCACGCACGCGCCGCCGCTGGCCACGAAGCCCGGGAGGCACGCGCAGCCCTCCACGCAGGGGCGCCCGGAGCAGTTGGCGGGAGCAGCAGCGGGGTTGCAGGAGGCAGGGCAGGCGGGGCCACAGGGCTCGTAGACACTGTTGGCGGGGCAGGTCAGGGCTGCGGGGAGACAGGGATCAGGGGTCAGGCCGACGCAGGGGGGGCTCTCAGCGGGGAAAGTGCCAGGACTGCCCTCCCCGAAGAGCCCGGGCCTCCCCCAGCGCTCCCCGTCCTCCAGGCCCTCAGGCCTCCAACCGCAGGGACAGAGTTGGTCCCTCCTCCCTTCATTCCCTGGACAACCAACGGGTCAGCAAATCCGGTGAGCCCCAGATTCATAGTCTACCCAGAATCTGCCCCTTCTCCTATCATCACCGTCCCCGCCCCCCCATCCACTCCAGCGGCCTCCTGCTGGCACCCTCTGCCCCCACCATGCCCTGCAGTCTGGCCCTCACCACAGCCACGTGGACCCTGTGAACACCTGAGCCAGAGGACGCCAGCTCCTGCTCAGAGCCCATTTGCGGCTCTGTGTCGCTCAGCCCGAAGGCCAGAGTCCTCCTGGTGGCCCCCGAAGTCCCACCCATCTGCCCTCATCACCTCTCACCCTCTCCCCTCGTTCTCTCTCTGGCTCACTCTGCCCTGGCCACGGTGGCTCCGCCCAGACCCTCACACGCTCAGCTCAGACCCTATGCCTGTGTGGGGCTTTCCTCGGACGGCAGCACAGCATGTTATTAAGAGAAGGTACTGCAGCCCAGAGAGGCTGTGTTCACATCCTGGCTCTCCCTTCTTAGCTGTGTGGTCAGGAGCAAGTGATTCCAACTGCCTGTGTCTCAGTTTCCCCCTCAGTAAAATGGGTAATAATCGTACTGGCCTCACAGGTTGCTGTGAGGAGTACATGAATTCATCTGTGTAGAGACACCTCATAAGCATCATTGCTATTACTTAGCTGACTGTTGCGTCATCCTTAGTCTCTGCCCCAATGTCACCTCCTCAGAAAGGTGTCCCCTAAGCATCTTCTTCATGATCCTCCCATTTGCTCTTATTACATAAACTTCATTTCTTTTGCTCCCTGGAAATATTCCACAGCTTATTGCTTACTGGCTGTCTTCCCGATAGGACATACGTTCTGTAAGAGTGGGGCCAGGTCTGCCCAGTCACAGCTGAGTCCTCAGCACCAGGGACACGGCCTGGCCCAGCGGACGAGTGAAAGAAATGTTCACATTTCCGCTTCGGGAGTCCGAGGAAGACCGCTCATGCCGAGTTTAGCATGTGCTCTTCCTTCAGCCTGGAACTCCCTTCTTGTCCCCCTCTCCTAGCTCGTTTCTAGTCTCCTGTGGGCTGTCGATTGGACATCCTTTTCTCTAAGAAAGCCGCCTTAATTCCTAGACTGTCTGAAAGCTTCTCTAGTTGCCCACAGACTCCTTGAAACCCCCCATTCTTGCCCTGACCATTCTGTCTATGCCTCCCCAACCTAGCCAGACCATTCTGGACTGTCACTGTCAAGCGATATGTCTGCCTCAACCTCAGGCTCACTGTGGACACAGCCGGGCCATCTTGGTCATCTCCATGTCTCTGACATGATCCAGCTCCAGGCTGAACCACACCGTTCAGGTGTTGAGCAGATACAAGGGGTCCCCTGCCTCTCTCCATGTGTTCCCAGCCCCGACCAGAACGTCACTCACGGCAGTTGGCTGGTGACCTCCAGTCCTTGATGGAGACGCCGAGCTCCAGACAGGCCTGGGCATAGATGCTGAGGCTACGGCATAGGCTGGAGCGGTCCCCATTGAGCACACACAGGTCGTATACACACTCCTTCAGGAAGGGCCCGGGACTCAGAATACCATGGCAGGCGGCAAAGGGGCCATTAGGCTTGGTCAGCATGCCACAGAGACGGTCGCCCTCGTAGTGCTGGGCCTGGCCCGGCGTGCAGGAGGGACAGTTGCTTTGGCAGCCGTCCTCACACAAGAAGTCCCCATCATCCAGCTTCCAGCTGTTGGCAAACTCCACAACATTAGAAGCCTGGTCCCCATAAGGTGTGAGGAAGTCATCAGTGGCATTGCCGTTGTAGTTGCCACACAGTCCGTACACCTGGCCTCGGAAGCGTGAGGGCAGGCTCAGTGCCAGCTGGCAGTCCCAGTCGTAGGAAACCACCAGCCCGAAGTCCAGCTCCACTATGGCCCGCGTCCCACTCTGGTACACTCTAAAGGCACCCTCAGCCAGGGAAGCAGGCAGGCGTGAGCGCTGGTTGTCGATCTGCAGAAGGATGAGGAGGGAGGGGAGTGGTCACATCATGTGGTCCGGCCTTCAGGCCCTCATCTCCTCCTACTGGCTTCCCCGCCCAGCTTGCAGTGGGATTCCTCCCTCCTGTTACAGCCACCAATCAAGCCTCAGGATCTTTGCTGTGGCTATCCCTGTGGAATGAAATGTCCTTCCCCTAGATGCACACGTAGCTCAACTTCCTCACCTCTTACAGAAGCTCTCCTCAAATGTCACCATCTCAACAAGGCCATCCTCCACCATCCTATTTTATATGGCAAAATCTTCCCCGCTCTATTTTGTTCTCATAGTTTCTAACTTCTAATATATCATTTGCACATACCATCTGTCTGGCTCCATAGACTGCAATGTGTCCGCAAAGACAGGGATCTTTGTCTGCTTTCATCCCTGCTTCATTCCCAGTGCCTAGAACAGTGCCTGGTAGAGCAGCAGGCACTCAGTGAGTGAATGAGGGCTCTGCTGTGTCAAATGAACACTCACTGGGCACGCACTCTGCCTAGCCTGTTCTGGGAAATCATGGAGATCCAGCGATGACCAAGACAACTGACCCTACTCTCATTGGCTCCCAGTCCAATGGAAAAGATAGACATTTCACTAGAAAGGTCAGAATGGGCAGGGCTGCGGTGGATGCACAAAAGGCTGTGGGAACCTAGAAAAGGACCAGACTCAACCTTGCAGGTCAGGGGAGGCTTCCTGGAGGAAGTGACAGCTGAGCTGAGCTGTAAAGGATTAGTAAGAGAGTGCCATGAAAATAGGGACTAAGAAGAGTATTCCTTTGCAGATATCCCAGTGGAGGGAGTCTGTCAGAAGATAAGGAGTATGTCCCTCTGTCCCTTGGACCCATTTCCTCTTCCTGAGCATCTCTTTCTTACGCTTTCTCCACATATTCTTATCTTAGACAAGAGGATGGGGTATAAAAATGGAGTAACAAGCAGAAGGAACAGCATGAGTGGTGGTCTGAAGATATGATAAATCATTCATTCATTCATTCAGTCAGTCAGTCAATCAGCAAAGCCTCTAGGAGTCCTACTATGTGTCCGGGTCTGTGTTAGGCAGTGCTGTGGACATAGCAGTGACTAAGACAGCCTGGGGCTCCACACTTATGAGCATAAAGAAACCCTAGATGGGCACCCAGGAATGAGAAAAGGTGTTCGTTAACCTGTGGGGAGTGGGAGAAGATCAGATGAAAACAGGCTGAAAGTAAGGGCTCTCACAACATGCTCTTTCTTTGTTTTGAGCGATGCGAAGGCTTTACCTATAAAAAAGTTAATTGCAGTAACATGGGAGAACCTCAAATTATTACGCTGAGCAAGTGAAGCCTTACACAAAAGGCTCCTGAGACTGGATGATTCCATTCGTATGAAGTTCTGAACAGACTAAACTAATCTATGGAGGAAAAAAATCAAAGCTGTGATTGCATCTAGGGTGGGTTGGGATTTTTGGGGAAGGGGCATAAGGAAATGTTCCAGAGTGATGAACATATCCTGTATCTTAATGCAGGTTTGGGTTGCACATTTGCCAAAACTCAGTAACTGTACACTTCAAATGTGTGGCTTTTATTATGTATAAATTTAATTTCAAAAGTAACCAAGAAGAAGTGTAAAAATAATGTATTCCAGTTATGATATGGATGTTGAAGCCTTTAGGGGTGAAATATACTGGTGTCTGGAACTTACTTTGAAGTGCATAAAAAATAAGATGGATTGTTGAATGGGCAGAGAGATGAGCAGATGATACATGCGTGATAAATCAGGAAGAGTAAAATATTTAGAGTCTAGGTCAGGGGTGGGGGGACTTTTTTCTGCCAAGGGTCAGTTAGATATTTATAACATCATTCTTGAGCCATACGAAATTACCACCTTAAAAACTAGCTTGCTATATTTGGCCAAACATATAATAACTCACCCCGAATGATTGGCAGGGCCAGACCAAATGATTCCAGGGCCTTCTGTGGCCCTCAGACCAGAGGTTCCCTATCCCTGAGCTAGATGGTTGGCCTAGGAGTGTTCACTGCACAGTGATTTTAACTTTTCAGATGTTTGAACGTGTTCCTAACAACATGGTGGAGGGAATAAATAATTGCTGTAGTCTGTTACTGTACTGACCCATTTACCAGAGGCAAAAGGACGAGAAGTTAAAAATAGGAATGTGTGAGCCAGCCTGCCTGGTTCCCCAGCTCCATCTCCGATAGCTCTAAGACCATCGAAGTCACACATCTCTCTGGACCTCAGCCTCCTCATCTAAAAGCATCGGTAATAATAATAATGCCTATTCCTACAAATTGCTGTGAATATTAAGTGCATTAAAACCTGGAAAATTCAAAGAAACAAATCTGGCGCATAGAGCTCACTAACGTTAGTGTTTGTTCACTTAAGAAATTCCCCATTTGGGGACATTTTGTTTTCTTTTTCCCTACCATTGTTGTTGCTATTACAAACCACATTGGATAAACTTTTTCCCCAACCATATCTCTGGGCATCCTTAAAATCTTTAGAAGTCCATTGCTGGACAAAGGGGATTTAAGATTCTGCCAGATTTTCCAATCCCTCTCTCCCAGCCCCCACATCCTGGGCCCCTTTCTTATACCCTCCGCCAGGACTGGGGCGCTCCACACCCAGGCCTTGACCCCTCCTTCTAACGGATGGGCGTGAGAAGCCCGAAGACGCACGATTCCTTACCCGGGCGAAACCAACTTCCCCGCGGGCCAGCGACACGGAGTGGCTGTAGGCGTGCACGGTGACGAAGCCCACGTAGGAGACTCTGCGGCTGCCCCGGTGCTCGTTCTTGGTCTCCACGCTGAAGGCTGGCAGGGTCTGGTCCTCGCTGTTCAGCTCCGCCATCATGTACGAGCAGGTGCCCATCATGTCGTAGCGACGGCCGTCGAAGGTGGTGTAATGGGGGTCACCCTGGGCTCGGCAGACGGCCACGGGGCCTGGCATGCACTTGGCATGCCCGTCCACCACCTGGCAGACCTGCGAGGGAGCGCACTGCACATCCTGGCAGGAGGTCTCCTCCGCAGACAGCAGAGCTGAGGAGGGAGGAGGGGTGGCGAGGGAGAAGTCAGGAATGTCCACGTGGGGGGGAATCCTGGTGCAATCCCGCTGCAGGGAGTTTGGGCAGCGTGCTCACAGCTGCCCATTTTGGAAGTGGGGAAGCTGAGGTCTGGAATCGCACAGGGAGAGTCAGTTCTAACCCGAGCCCGGGTTTCCTGACTCCCTAGTTTAACACAGCTCAGCCCAGAAGGACTGGAAGGCAGTGGAAAAGGACTCGCAGGAGCAAGAAGGGCAGGCCTACCTCGTTAATTTCCTCTCCCTGTTTCCTCCTCTCCTGCCCGCTCACAAGTCAGAGTGCCAAGGCAGAAGAGGGAAGACAGAGACCGTTCTGCAGAGTGGAGACGACAATGGGGTCAGGCTGGCCAGGTTAGAACGCCGGCTCTACCGATTGGCTGTGTGACACTGGACAAGGAATGTTAAGCTCTCTGTGCCTCACTTTCCTCACTGGTGACACTGATGACAATGATACCTTCTTCACAGGGATTTTGGGGGAGGGGGTGCTTCCAGGTTTAAATAAGCTAAAACTAAGGAGGGCTGGGAACTGCCCCAGGTGTTATAATTAATCACCTACCCCTTCGCCATTCCACTATTGAAGCCCAAAGTAGCCCTTTGAAATAGAGTGGTTTTACGCCATGGAGGGGCGGAGGGAAGGACATCTTTGTCAGTATTGGTAACCCTAGTGTCTAGGGTCCTAGCTTAAGGGGGCAGGGGCTCCAAATAAGGAGAAACACTTTCTGCTCCTCTGCTTCCTAGTCTTCAGAAGCTCTTGCCTTCTGTCTATTCATACTCGCTGCTTACCCTTCTGTAGCCCTACTCACTTGTCAGGTACCCCCAAAGTGCTTTACAGATGTTTACTCATTACACCTATGAAGGGGGTGCCGTTATTATCCCCATTTCACAGAAGTGGAAACTGAGGCCCTCAGAGGTGAGGTCATATGCTCCGGGTCACACAAGCAGAGGTGGTATTTGAACCCCAGAAAGCTGGCTCTCCCATCTATACCATCAAGCACTGCCCTACCGGAAGCAGCTTCTCAGTGTACTGAGCCTGAGGTTACATATAGGGCCAGGTCCTAGAGAGGAACTACTTCAACCCGTGTGAGGCGTCTGGAATATTGAGAGAGAAATAGCCCAGCCTGGGAGGCATCATTATTATGACACTTTTAGGCCTCCTGAGTTTGGGCATAAACATTCCAAAGCAGGTGTGGGAGAGTATCAGTTAGCAACTGGTATAGTTGTGCATCAGCTGCTAAAATATAAAAATATTTACAAACAAATTGGTAAAAAGCTGCTAACCCATCCCTGTCCCCCCACTCCAAATATCCCTCTCTCTCACACATTGCTCTCTCCTAAGACCTCTTCCCCAACTTCTCCCCAAAAGTAACAGACCAAGAGCTAATGCCAGATACCATGGGGGCTTCTAGGACCCTACTTTACGTGCTGGTATCTCTTGTGACTGGTTGGGACCCTGGACCATCCCTGTGGTCTAAACATTTAGAATAGAGTATTGCTTAGCAGCGGGGGTGGGGTGGGTGGTGGGGGTGGGGAGGTGGCTATAGGGAGGGGCTGGGAAGGAAGGATGACAGAGAGGATGGAGGGGTGTGTGTGTGTGGCAGGGGGAACAGCCTGAGCTGAGCCAGGAAGCCACAGGAGAGCAGGTGGATAAGAAAAGGGGAAAGGCAAGAGAGCCCACAAAGAGGACACCTGATGGACAGGGGGCGTCTCCCATCACTCACTCTGGCTGCAGGCAGCTGCTGTCCCGAAGCCCCCAGACTGGCTCAGCCAAAAGGTGAGCAGCCCGAAGCTGGTATTGGCCATGGCCATGTGGATCGTGTTAGTATTGTTGAGCGCCACTTCGGCATATGAGAACGCACTGCCTGGAACCATTGCCCAGGTGAGCTTGCTCCCCAGCTTGTGTCCATCAATGGTCAGCTTGTCGGCATCCTTCGTCTGTGCCACTACCAGGGCCACACTCTCAGAGCCTGGGAAGCTATTGACCACATAGGCAGGGCAGTAGGCCTCCACATCTGGGATCAGGACCAAGTAGGGGTCATAGGTTATTTTGCCCCTTGTGCCACCGGCACCAAACAACAGGACTTGGATGCCCACGTCTGCAGAGAGGAAGAGTGGCCTGGAGGGCCGGACCTCAAACTCAATCAAGTCACCCTCCTGGAGTCCCCTGGAGCCGACGACATTCCCGTGGTTGTAGGTCAGCTTCGTGGGCTGGCTGGCCACAGCATAGACCAGATCATAGCGGGTCTGGGAGCCTAGAGGGGGCACCACGTAGTGGGTGCCCCAGGCAGACGTGGGTAACAGCTGCTCCGCCACATGGTTGCAGCTGGTGTGTTTCTGGGCACAGCTGTGGCCGGAGAGGACAACCACAGGGCTACTGGCTGTGACCTTTGACCCTGAGAGATCAGCTGTGCTCTGTACTTGGGCCACTTGGTAGGGCTTGAGAGTCACAGTTAGGACACTGCCCCCTGGGTAGAAGTTGCCCAGGAATGTCACTGCCCCCTTCAGCTGCACACTGATGGTGGCACCCTTTGCGCCAGCCACCACAGCAAACTCCTTGACATTCTTAGCCGAGGCACTGGGAGGCGTGAACACAAAGTACTTTGTTCCCAGGGCGCCGACCGGCCGCAGCAGTGTCAGCTCCTCGGTGTTTGGCTTAGTGTTTATGGCCTGCACAGAGATGTTGCGATCAGAGCGGACCAACACCGCGTGCTGGAAGAGATTGCTGCCGATCATCTCAGCCTTGGTGCCGATGTTGACCAGGACTGAATGCCCAGGCTTCACTGTGACATTCTGCGAGGTGCCATCTGCCTGGCTGAGGACGGCAACTGAAGCAGGGCTGTCCGACAGACTGGTGAGGAGGAGGTGGAGCTTGCCCTTGACATACCCAGGCTGGTAGTTCTGCAGGAAGGCTGTAAGGAATTCCTTCCCTCCGGCATTGCTGGGGTGCACTGAGGCCTCCTGGGTCAACCCTGGGGTGAGAAAAGGCACTCATGGATCTACTTACCCATCAGAGAAGTAGCACCTAGCCCTGTGCCTGGATAGCCTGTGAAGTATTAACTTGGGGTTTCCCCCCTCTTTTCTCTTCCCTTTCTCCTTTTTCTTGCAGCATCACCTACCAGCCTTTCTGACTTTGTCTTCCAAAAGCCTGGATGCTTTGGACAGAGATCTCAAATTCAAGTGTGAGGCAAGTAATGTGAATATGAGAAACAGTTTGGGTGGTGATTGTGCAAATGGAGCATTCAGACACATCAAAAGTGAAGTGTTGCTACTAGCTTTAGCCTGTTGTTATTTTGACAGCTTACTGGCTCTTTTTTCCTTTTTTATGCCAGATTTTACTTTTTTCTTTTTTGCGAGAAACTGGCTCTCTGAATTTCCATGTGAAATCTCCAACTCAAAATTGTTTTAAGCACTATGGGGCCCAAGAGGCTGGATTCAGTTGCCAGTTTGTGATAATAGAACTGGAGGTGGGGTGGGAAGTACGAAGTGGGTAAAGGGAAAAAAGAAGTTACGGAGTGTGAGTAAAATGTCTCCAAGAAATAGAGAGCAGTTGATACTTTTCAACACCCCAAAAAAGAAAGAGATTCTCCAGAAGAGAGAGAGGGAAGGGGCAGGGAGAAGGAGAAA
>PVJN01059761.1:0-11761 GCA_004026805.1 Lasiurus borealis
GGACTGAAGGGTCCCAGGTTGGATTCTGATCAAGGGCACATCCTCACTAGGAAGTGTGCAGGAGGCAGCTGATTGATGTTTCTCTCTCATCAATGTTTATGACTCTCTATCCTTCTCCCTTCCTCTCTGTAAAAATCAATAAAACATATTTTTTAAAAAAATAAAATTTACCTTTAAATTATTTTTTTTTATAAAGAATTCTGGAACTGGGATTGAGAGGTGCAAATACAGATTTGGGAGTTACTACATAGAGGATCTACTTGAAGACATGAAAGAGTAGATGAGATGACTTCCCAATATAAAAGCACAGACAGAGAGACAAGGTCACATATAACCTAGAGACTGACAAAGAAGGAAGCATTAAGGAAGTTAGAAGGAAAATCAGACCAATGCTTTGTCCTAAAATCTAAGAAAAGAATTTTCTAAAGGAAGGCATGATCAATCCTCATCTTCCGCCTTGACCCTCCTATCTAATCCATCATCAATCAAAATATATACAAAATACATCCACTTTCCATTTCTTTTTCCATCAACCTAGTTGAAGTATCTAGCATTACCTGGGACAATCAATTCCTCCTCCCAGATAACCCACTTTGTTTGCAACAACTGGGTTAATCTTTTAAAAATAGAAATCGTATCATATACACCTTCCCTTACCCCCTCACCTCTGCCTAAAATTTATTTTTTCTTAATCTTCATCTGAGGATATTTTTAAAAAATACTTTTATTGATTTCAGAGAGGAAGGGAAGGGAGATAGAAACATCAATGTTGAGAGAGAGTCACTGATGGGCTGCCTACTGGGGACCGAGCCCACACTCTGGGGATGTGCCCTTGGCCGGAACCAAACTTGGGACCCTTCAGTCTGCAGGCCAATGCTCTATCCACTGAGCCAAACCGGCTAGGGCCCAAGGATATTTTGTCCATTGATTTTTAGAGAGAATGAAGGGGAGGGGGTGGTAGAGATTGGTTGCCTCCTGCAAGTGCCCCAACCCAGATATGTGCCCTTGACTGGGAATTGAATTCTCAACTCTTCAGTTCATGCGCCAACTGAACATACCGCTCAGGGCTTAAAACTCCTTAAGTGACTGGATATTTAAAGATACTGGCATATGACAATGCTGATATAATTATGCTCCAATGGGGAAATACTTGTATTTGAGAGATATATAATGAAATATTTACTAACAAAAATAAGTCTGGCCCTGGCAGTTTTGGCTCAGTGGATAAAGCATTGGCCTGAAGACTGAAGGGTCTCAGGTTTGATTCTGCAAGGGCACATACATCAGTTGCAGGCTCCTCCCCAACCCAGGCCCTGGTCCAGATGCATACAGGAGGCAACCAATCAAACACATCAATATTTCTTCTGTCTCTCCCTCTCTCTTCTATTCTCTCTAAAAAAATCAATGGAAAAATATCCTTGGGGAGGATTAAAAAAATAAATAAAAATTAAAAGGTATTCTAAAATTTATATGAGGAAAACTAGAGGAAAAAAAAGAAATTGGTTTGATTCCTGGTAGGGGACGCGTAGGAAGCAGCTGATCAGTGTTGTGCTCTCTTTCCTCTCCCTTCCCCTTTTTCTAAAATCAGTAAGAGGGCAGGCGAGGGGTCAAAGGGGGGAAGGGGGACATATGTAATACTTTCAACCATAAAGATTTTTAAAAAATAATAAAATAAAAATATTTTTAATGGAAAAAAAAAAGAACAGGTAAAACCATTTAAATAAACATTGTCCAAAGAATATGCACAAATAGCCAACACATGAAATGATGTTCAACATCATTAATCATTAGAGAAATACAAATCAAGACGTAAGTTATCATTTTGAACCTACCAGGATGACTATAATTAAAAAGACAATAAAAAATATGGGAGAGAATGTAGAAAAACTAGCTTATACACTGCTGATGGAAATGTAAAATGGGACAGCCACTTTGGAAATTTATAAGATCTCAGTAACATATATGCTTACCTGAAGTGAGAGATGCATGATATAATAAAAATTAGACAGAATTTTTTTTAAACCTCTTCCAAAGGTTACTGAAAACAGCAGATAAATATGACTTAAGAAGACTAATTCCTCCTCCCCGCCCCCCATGAGAATTTAGAAACAGAAAGAAGAGTTCTGATACAGTCCCTTCTCTAGATGAAGATGTATAAACAAAGGGATCCCCCAGGGATTGATACTGAATTAAACACTTTTAGAAATTATCTAGGAAAAAAACTAGTGAATTTTTCTCAATTTGCAGATAAATGTAAAGCAATAGCTTGAAGTATGATGGTATAAAGTTGCATATTGAGAAATGTGAAAAATAACTCCCATGTAGACAAAAATAAAGTAATGCAAATGGAAAAGTAGTCCAAACTAGAATTATTAGGTGATGAGCTCTAAAGAAAAGCGTTTCCGAGTCCCTGGACTTATCCTGAATACAGCTACCAAAAGGCAACAAAATGCTAGCTGTTGTTAGGAAAGCTTTGGAAACACAGAGCACACTATCCTGCCCTTGTACAAACCAAAGCGTATCAGTACCTAGAATAGAATGTACAATTGTAGTCATCGTAGAACAACAACAAAAAAAGGTAAAATACAGAAGATCTAGAAAGGTATCCAAATAGACCAAACGACGGAGGAACTTTTGCATGCATGGGGATTTTTAAAAAATAGAGATATAAATATATAAAGGACACTTAATTATGAAACAAAAGGAATGAAATAGTAAAAAGAGACTGCACAAAATCTTATAACTTACTAGTATAAACCAAAACTCTAAAGAAACTATAAAGTCTATTTTTAATTTTTCTTTTTTTAATAGGGGAGAGCGAGAACGCAATCCCCACTACCACAAATTATGCAGTGGAGTTTCCCACATTTGGGGAAATTGCAGGGGTCAGCACATCCGGAGTGCAATGGATAAGCCTCGCCCTGGGAAAACCACCTTCGTGATCATGGTATCTCCCCTGCCAAATAAGTATATTTTTTAAAAATTTTAAGCCCAGATTTTAGAATCATAAATGTCAGAAAGAGAAAGAGAGACAGAGAGAGAAAGGAGGGAGTTGGATCGGTTTTGAATTCTAGCTCATGGGCACATTCCTGAAATTTCTTTGAGCTTCACTTTTCTCATCTGTAAATAACTAATTTGAAGGATTGGTGTAGGGCAGTGGTCGGCAAACTGCCAACCACTGGTATAGGGAAAGGCAAGGCAACTGGCACATGGTATATACTTACTTCTCAGCAGCTATTGCTTTTATTAGGACCAATAAAAAATAAGTTTACTCACCCTGGCCGGTGGCTCAGTGGTTAGTATCAGCTCGTGCACCAAAGGGTCTTGGGTTCAATTCCTGATCAAGGGCATGTACCTGGGTTGTGGGTTTGCTCCTACCTCCGGTTGGGTCACTTGCAAGAGGCAACCAAGCAATATGTGTCTCTCACAACAATGTTTCTCTCTCTCACTCCCCGCCCACTCCCTCCTTCCCACTCTCTCTGAAAAACAATAGAAAAAATATCCTCAGATGAGGATTAATAGTGTCAGGTAAGGATTAACAAAACAAAAAGACGTAATATTTTACTACCCAATTCAGTAAATAAAGTGCTAAAATTCATTACTCAGATGGGGAGTACAGAATATAAAAAATAATAATTCAGCCCTGGCCAGGTAGCTGTTGGTTAGAGCACTGTTCCAATGTGCCAAGACTGTGGGTTCAATCTCCAGTCAGGGCACAGACAAGAAGCAACCTGTAGCCCGGCAAGTGTGTGACTCAGTGGTTGAGCATCAACCTATGATCCAAGAGGTCAGAGCACATGCCTAGGTTGCGGGCTTGATCCCCACCTCCCAAGACAGGGGGTCGGGAAAGCAGCTTGCAGAAGATTTGACCAGGAATCAAACCAGTGACCCCTTGGTTCCTGGGTCAAGACTCAACCACTGAGCCACATGGGCCGGCAGAGAAGCCAACATCTGAACCCAAAGGGAGGGACTCCGGAATCTACACTCATAACCACAGAACTATGCCTCCTGCTCTACAAGTAGGAGTACGGCTGAGTATTCAAAAATGCTGCCTGACAAGGCCAACCCAGCCGAGGTCCTACCAGCGACTTAGATTTAGGGCGGCCACAAGTATGAACACTGAAATAACAAGAACTGATTAATGAGCATACGACAAGCCTAATATAAGAAGGGAAGCCTAAAAATTCCTCAGCTATGGTCTCAGCTCTGGTAAACAAAGTGGAGAGAAAGAGGAAAATATATCAAAATGCTCACTGGTGAGATTATGGGTGATTCTTATTCTGCTTACTTTTTAATATCGCTTTTTTATTTTTTATTTTTACAAAGAGCACTCATTTTCATAATTGGAAAAAGGCAGAAATAAAAATAAATCTGAGGAAATGGTCATTCTTTATTCACTTCTGGTCATGTAATTTGTTGCAATGAGCATGTATTACTTTTGTAATTTCAAAGAGATTTTATAAACAAATAAGCCTAGGATATTAGGAAAAGGAAATAAATTACACATGGATATCAAAGCAAAAATAAAAATGGATGTGATATAAGAATAAGCAAATTAGAAGCTCTAGACATTTATCCAAAGACGTGAGTTCATACTGATAGACACACCAATGTGGAGGAATCTCAAAACTTTATGTTGAACAAAAGAACTCAGACAAAAAAAGAGTGCATACTGTGAGTTAATAATGGCAAAATTAATCTGTGATAGAAATCAGAACACGACCTAAAAGACAATGGGGACTGACGAAGGAGTGTGAGGAAACTTTGAAAGGGTATGGAAATGTCCTCTTGTTTGGGGTGTTGGCTACACATTTACATTTGTCAAAATTCATATAATTAATATACTTGCATTTCTATTCATTTCCCTGTATGTAAATTTTACCTTTAAAAGATCTCATTTGAAAAAAGACAGGAGGCTGGCTGGTGTGACTCACTGGTTGAGAGGTCTCAGTTCAATTCCTAGTCAGGGCACATGCTTGAGTTGTTGGCTTGAGGCCGCTGATGGCTGATTCTCTCTCATCATTGATGTTTCTATCTCTTAGTTTCTCTCCCTCTCTCTGAAATCAATAAAAAAAAAAAAATCTTAAAAAAAGAAGACTTACTTGTCCTGGCCTGTTTGGTTCAGTGGTTAGAATGTCCACACTCAGATCAAAGGGTTGCAGGTTCAATTCCCAGTCAAAGGCACGTACCTCGGTTGCAGGCTCAATCCTCATCCCCCCGCCCCCGCCCCTGCTATTGGGGCACCTGCAAAAGGCAAAAAATTGGTGTCTCACTCATATCGATGTTTTTCTCTCTCTCTTCCTCCTTTCCACTCTATATAAAAAACTCAATGGAAAAAATATCCTTAGGTGAAGATTAAAAATAAGGGCAAGGTTCAATCTCAAATCCATTATTAACTGAGTGATTCTAAGGAAGTTACTTAACCTTTCTGAGCTTGTTTATCTATAAAATGTAGCTACTAATATAACAGAATTTGTCTCAAGTGTTGAGGTCTGACTGTAATCACAGATCAAAGTGGGAGCACTGTGCTTTGCAAATTACCACCCAATGAATGTTGAAGGAGCTTTAAAAATAAAGAAGGGGGAAAAATTAAAATAAAGAAGGGGGCAAAGTTTGTCTTATACTTCTCTTAATTCCAGATACCTTTGTCATCATATATACTATTCCTTAAAGACTATCAGTATTCTTACAAAGGGAAATTTACTTCCAGTTCTCAATTGTGAATAGAAGGGAACATGAATGGACATAAGACTTTCTTTTACACAGTTAAACAATTTCTCAAGATACAATTTGTGAAAAGTGTATAAACTGAGTACTTGCTAGAGCAATTGCATTATCAGGGGAGAAAAGGGTCTCAATTTGAAATGAGAGTAAAAGAATTGCTTTTGTTACTTTACTATATAAGTTAAAAAGTTTAAATGCTGCCATCATTTATATGTGTGTATGTATGTGTGCATAAACACATACATACATATTCACTCAAATTAGAACTAAGATGAACCATTGCTTCTTCCCCAAATGTCTTCTATACTCAAAAACTAAGAAACTTAATTCTGTTCAAGTGGAATTATTCTTATAACTAAAAGAGTATGTCTCATACTTTTCAACATTTTGCCAAAAAAGAAAAACAGCTTGAAAAATATCACAAGCAATCAATTTCTTTATTAGTGTGTGGAAATCATGATGAAGATCAAAGTTTTCTGAGATATTTCTATATCTGAACATTATTTCTTCTGCAACCATCCAACAATTCTTATTTCTAATTCAACTGTTTGGTTTCTAAATTAAAAAGAGTGTTTCATATACATGAATGGTAACTATTCTGAGATACCATTCATAACTATACATTTGAATTCTCTAGAGTACCATTCATAACTTCTAAGGCAGTGGTGGGCAAACTCATTAGTCAACAGAGCCAAATATCAGCAGTACGATTGAAATTTCTTTTGAGAACCAATTTTTTTAAACTTAAAACTTCTAATGCCTCTTCTTCAAAATACAATCGCCCAGGCTGTGGTATTTTGTGGAAGAGCCACACTCAAAGGGCCAAAGAGCTGCATGCGGCTCTTGAGCCGCGGTTTGCCGACCACTGTTCTAAGGGAACAGGAAAAAAAACTCATTCAACTTCACTTTAATGATTACTAAGACATGAATGATTATAACACTATTTGTGGAGAGTTGGCCAAAGAAGAATCAAGTCCCCAAGTGTTACTACTAACTTGTCATCATTTTATGAATGCCCAAAGGGACCAAGGATTGCAGCCTTGACCAATCTACCTATTACAAAAATCAATGAGCTTAGAAAAAGATGCCTATTGGGTAAAACATGCCTGTGTTTTTTTGTGTGTGTTTTTTAAATTATGTTTTTTAAAAATATATTTTATTGATTTTTTTACAAAAAGGAAGGAAGAGGGATAGAGAGTTAGAAACATCGATGAGAGAGAAACATCAATAAGCTGCCTCCCGCACACCCCCAACTGGGAATGTGCCCACAACCAAGGTACATGCCCTTGTCGAAACCGGTTTGGTTCAGTGGATAGAGAGCATCAATCACCCTGTGGACTGAAAGGTCCCAGGTTCGATTCCGGTCAAGGGCATGTACCTTGGTTGCAGGCATATCCCCAGTAGGGGATATGCAGGAGGCAGCTGATCGATGTCTCTCTCTCATCGAAGTTTCTGACTCTCTATCCTTCTACCTTCCTCTCTGTAAAAAATCAATAAAATATCTATATTTAAAAAGAAAAAAGGTACATGCCCTTGACCGGAATTGAACCTGGGACCTTTCAGTCCACAGGCTGATGCTCTATCCACTGAGCCAAACCAGTTTTGGCTTTTTTTTAACTATGTTTTTATTGATTTTTTTTTTTTTAAGGGAGAGAAAGAGAAACATTGATCTGTTTCCACAACTTAGATATGTACCCTGACAGGGAATTGAACCCAGGACCACCTTTTGGTGCATGGGATGACACTCAACCAACTCAGCCACACCAGTCAGGGCCTAAAGATGTTTTTTAGAGTTATAGAGTATCTATGCAGGGCCATCTAGCAAAGGATCCTGACAAGTGCTGGCAAGTTCTCTATAAAACTAATGATTACTCTTTAGGTGTTCAACTTTTCAGCTATGAACTTTTCTGAAAGTCTTTTATGCAAGGTAGTAATATCCTAGTTCTTTACTCCATCTAATCAGTGGTAGAGACTGATTTTACATAGATCTTTTTGCATAAATAATTCAGCTAGCGGCACTGCTCTAATATATTTAAATCAAATCAAATAAAATTTGAACAGAATAAAAATAATGGGGCTATTTTAAGGTTGTCACCTCCTGATTTCCCTCATTTTTCTTTCTTATCCAAAAGTCGGAGGCAAAAGACTATATAACTAGAAAGAAGGAATATGAGTGTACACCCAATGACATTATTACTCACTTCTCTCTATAACTATATACCACCCCTACTCTTGATTTAGTAGCTCTATAGGGGGGCAAGTTTGCCCTTCAGGAAAGATTTGACAATATCTGGAGACAGTTTGGTTGTCACAAGTTGTAGGTAGAGACCCGGAATGCTGCTGAACATGCTACAATGCCCTCCACAATTACAGAATTACCAGCCCAAAATGTCAATAATGCCAAGGTTGAGAAACTCTACCTCAATATTCAAGAAAGACCTACCTCTTAGAACAGTGGTTCTCAACCTTCCTAAGGCCACGACCCTTGCATACAGTTCCTCATGTGGTGGTGACCCCCAACCATGAAATTTTGCTACTGTTATGCATCATGATGTAAATATCTGCATTTTCCGATGGTCTTGGGCGACCCCTGTGAAAGGGTCATTCGACCCCCCAAAGGGGTAACGACCCACAGGTTGAGAACCGCTGTCTTAGAATAATAAATATTTGCTGATCTGAACTAAAAAAGACCATGAATTGGAAGAAAGAGAAGCCTACTAAAATGAAGAAAACAGAGGCCATAATTTAACATCTATTACATCTTTTATTGCATGTTGAATACCAATCATACAAAAATAAACCAATACGATCTGGCCCTTAAGGAGCTCTCAAGGGAAAGAGTTTTATAATTTGTCTGATATCATATCTGATAATCTGATAAATGCTTTAAGAAAGGAGAAAACATACAAGGGAGTTACCCATCTTTTCCTGAAAATGCTTCATGTTCTGAAGGATGAGTAGGAGGCATCTTATTTCACAATTCATATGCCTCTTTCTAGAGAGCCATTCATTTCTTCAGTCAACAGAAAGCTACAGAATACCATTTATGTTCCATACACTGTGTTATGTGTTGGAGACCCAGTAAAATTACAACTTTCCATATTTCTTCCCCTGGCATCACTGGTGTCTAGCAATCCAACTCCCTCACCCAAAACCCTAACAATCTTGTACTTCTACCTATTCCCCATTTAGCAATTGTCACCCAAATAGATCTTAGTAAGGCCACCACTCGAGAATAAACAAAACTTTGAAAAGCCTGTTGACACAGAGAGTAATCATGCCTGGGTCACAAGATCAGGGTGGTAATGCTGGCAGAGTAGCTAGCAATGAACTGACTATGGGTCTCCAGATCTGCCAACTATTAAGATGTGTGTTGGTATCTTGGAAAGCTATTTTACTTGATTAAAAAAAAAAATCTGGGGCCTTTTTCAAACGACCCTATTCATGCCAGTGAATTAATCAATATGTATATATTGAGCACCTATAATGTGCTTGTCAGTGGTCCTCAATCCTGGTTGTGCGTTGACACCAAAGCTCCCAGGCCAGATAGGAGTTATTTTTAAATGGTAAATTTTGACACAAAATAAGTTTCATTCTCTGGCCTTTAGGCATTACAGAATACAAAAGAAGTATAACACAGAATTCCTATCTTGAGGAATAATCGCAACAGTCTTGGTGTAGGATGTTAGTTCGCTAATTTGTAATCCTTTTACAATATTATGTGTGCTTATGAAATAGAAGAAACTGGAGAAATCTGAGTAAGAATTGCTCCTATTCCCTAGTCCAATTGTACACCAACTCCACCTGCAACTCCTGATACACCTTTCCACATTCCTGCTATCTTCCAGACAGCTACAGTATTGTTCTCAGGAACTGTGGAGACCCCCTCGTGGAAGGATAAGGATATGTGGAATCCAGAAGTTCAGAATCTCTCAAATTCATGCTGTCATAGAACTTCTTCTAGAAATAAATAATTCTTTAACTCCCAAAATACCAGTCACCACAGTCTATAGTTAGCATGTTCAAGAAAAGTAAAGAATAGACTGAGTTTTTTTAAATATGCTCTTAGAGGTCCTTGGCCGTTTAAAGAATCACCCAAATGCATAAGCCTAGTTAACTCACATTTCTCATATAGCTATACTTAAAATAAAAATACTCTAAATTAAACATATTTTAGAAAACTCTTTTCCAAGATGTGCAAATTGTGGAGGCTTCATAAATTAAAAATAATTTTCTTCTTTTTTTTAAATCTTCACACAAGGTTGTGTTTTATTAATTTTTTTTTTTTTTGAGAGAGAGAGAGAGAGAGGAAGGAAGAGAGAAAGATTGATGTGAGAGAAACATCGATGGGCTATCTCCCATATGCATTCTAACCAGGGAATCAAACCCACAACCTAGGTATGTGTCCAGACCTGGAATCAGACCTGCAATCTCTCTGATGTACAGGACAATGCTCCAACCAACTGAGCTACCCAGTTAGGGCAAAAATAAAAATTTTTGCCATAAATACCATGCAGCAGTGATAATTTATACTAAATACCTCCCTGAAGGGAACATCAGCTTTAAATTCTGCAAACGTGAATCTACATATCCTCACCTAATAAGTATTTCTCTGAATTACGTGAAAAGGTGCAATTCTCTTAATTGCTATACAAAGAGGAGCATAAGACACTAAAATTACTTTAAAAAGAGGGATAGCCCTGTCCAAGGTGGCTCCATTTGTTGAGCGTAGTCTTAGGCATTGAAAGGTCAATAGTTCGATTCCCAGTCAAGGCACATGTCCAGGTTTTGGGGTTTGAGCTCCTGTGGGAGAGGCAACCGATCAACATTTCTCTCACATAGATGTTTTTCTCTCTTATCTCTAAATCAATAAAAACATTAAAAAGGAGGTGGGGCCCTGGCTGGTTTGGCTCAGTGAGTAGAGCATCGGCCTGTGGACTGAGGGGTTCCAGGTTTAATTCTGGTCAAAGGCACATTCCTGGGTTGCAGGCTCAGTCCCCAGTAAGGGGTGTGCAGGAGGCAGCCAATCAATGATTCTCTCTCATTATTGATTCTGTCTGTCTCTCCCTTTCCCTTCCTCTCTGAAGCCAATCCTACACAATAAAAGCCTAGTATGCAAATTGTCTCCTCCACCGGGAACTCAACTGGGAGTTTGAAGAGGTGGTGGGGCCGGCCCGCCAACTGCCCTCTTCCACACCCGACTGGCCCCGATCAGAGGTGGGGCAGATCAGCAACCTCATGGGTCCCCTCTCCTTGCCTGGCCTAGCCCCAATCAGCCCTGATCGGGGCAGGCCAGCCAGACCCCACCTGTGCATGAATTCATGCACCAGGCCTCTAGTAAAAATATATTTGAAAAATTAAAATAAAATAAATAAAAAAGGGAGGGAGGATAATAGGGTATCAGTCAAACATCTAAAACATGCACTACTGAATATATTAAAAGGTAAATTTAGCCCTGGCAGGCATGGCTCAATGGTTAGAGCATTGGCTCACGAACTGAAGAGTCTTGGGTTCGATTCCCCATTAAGGGTATGTATCTGGGTTGTAGGTTCCATCCCTGGTCTGGGTTGGGGTCTGTTCGGGAGGCAACCAATCAAAGTGTCTCTCTCACATTGATGTTTTTTTCTCTCTCTCTTGTTTCTTACCCTCCTTTCCTTTTTTTCAATGAGAAAAATATCCTAGGGTAAGGATTAACAAAAATAAATAAATAAACACAATTTAAAGAAATGATTAGGGAGCATCAGAAGCAGATCCTCAAAAAAAAAAAAAAGGCAATTTTTAGTACTTTAAGAAAAAATGCACAATGGCACATATTAATTAGAATAAGATTATTATATGAAAGAAACAAAAAAAGTCTCTTCTATGTAACAGTTCTTAGAACCCATGACTTTGAAATTAATTTGGGTTACAATGTTTTTTCTTGTAATTGTTCTTGTCATCATGTAAGTTTTATCCATAGAGGTTCACCATCCCTTAACTTCAATTCCAAAATCCAAAAGGCTGCCAAAACCAAGTTTTTCATTATTCATTTGGCAGC
>PVJN01059762.1:0-11760 GCA_004026805.1 Lasiurus borealis
AGTATTATATGAAATGCTGAAAGGTACTCTTTTAGAAGAGGAAGAAGAAAAAGGTAAAAGCCAAAAAAATTATGAACAACAAATACGTATCTATCAACAAGTGAATCTAAAAATTAAGTGAACTAAAAATTTGATCAACAAAATAAACTGGTGAATATAATAGAATCAGGAGCACAGAAAGGAAGTGGACTGATAATTCTCAGGGAGAAAGGGGTAAGGGGTGTACAGGGAGAGACTGGACAAAAATCATACACCTATGGATGAGGTCAATGGGAGACAGGTAAGGTTAGAGAGAAGGGTGGGAGCCAGGTGGAGGGAAGTTATGGAGGGGAAAATAGAAAAATAAATGTAATAATCTGAATAATAAAGATTTTTTTTAAAAAAGAAAAGAGTGCAGATTAAAGGCAGAAATAGAAGCAGAGTGCCACAGCACTCAGGCAAAGGAATGACGGGTCCCCACCTGCCCTGCACAAAAGCACAGCGCTCTTGCCTTTGGTCAGCCATGCTCATGTACCCTCTGCTCTTCCCAAGGTTAGCGCTTTCTGCATGGCTTTGTGTTTTGATATAATATGGCAAGTGAACTCAAGAACCAGAATTCTGAACCCCTAAAATGTCTTTTTTTATATATCATTAGCCTTTTTTCAAGTATCTTCACATAAATCATAAATTTTCCCCATTACCTGAATAGAACTTACTATTACAATTTTAGAGATGGGAAAACTGAGGTATAGTGTTTCAATACATCAACAAGTGTTCACTGAGTACCTAGGATGGTCCAAGTTCACACAAGTCATTTGCAAATACATAATGGCAAAACTAAAGAAACAATCTGCTATTTACATTGTTTCCTTTAGTGGCTCACTGCTGAACTACTTTGGACAAGCTATTTAATATGTCTTTGACTCATGTTTAACATTTATGAAGGAGGAGCAAAAATCAACTAATTGGAATGTATCTACTCATACTCCTTTGGTTATATAGAAAAACTTTTAACATCTGATGAAAATAAGACCAGTCCTAGTAGGTTTTGGTCAGTGGATAAAACATTGGCCTGAGGACTGAGGGTCTTGGGGTTCAATTCCAGTCAAGGACACATACCTTGGTGGTAGGCTCAATCTCCAGTCCTGGTTGGGGTACCTGTAGGAGGCAAATAGTAAATGTGTCTCTCTCACATTGATGTTTCTCTCTCTGTCTCTCTACCTCCCTTTCATTCTCTTAAAAAAAATCAATAGAAAAATTTCTTCAGGTGAGGATTGAAAAGAAAAAGAAAAAAGAAGTCCATTAATATCAAGTCAAAAATATTCCATTTTGGGGAATAGAATAGAGTCTCCAGATATCCACCCAAACCACTATGCTCAACTAATATTTGACAAAGGAGGCATGAACATACAATGGAGTCAAGATAGCCTCTTCAACAAATGGTGTTGGGAAAATTGGACAGATACATGCAAAAAAATAAAACTGGACCACCAACTTACACCAAATACAAAAATAAACTCAAAATGGATACAGTACTTAAACATTAGAAGGGAAACCATAAAAATACTAGAGGAATCCACAGCCAGCACAATCTCACACACATGCTGAAAGAACTTCTTCACTGATACTGCTCCAAAGGCAATGGAAGCTAAAGAAAAAATAAACAAATGGGACTACATCAAAATAAAAAACTTTTGCACAGCAAAAGAAACCATCAAGAAAACAACAAAAAAGACTACTATATGGGAAAACATATTTGCAAATGTTATCACTGATAAAGGTTTAATCTCCAACATCTACAGCCAATTTATACAACTTAATAAAAGGAAGATAAACGACCCAATAAAAAAAAATGGGCAATGGACCTAAATAGAACCTTTTTGAAAGATGACACAAGGAAGGCCAAGAGACACATGAAAACATGTTCAAAATCACTAACCATCCGAGAGATGCAAATCAAAATGACAATGCGATACCATCTTACACCAGTCAGAATGGCAATCATCAACAAATCAACAAACGACAAGTGTTGGAGAGGATGCAGAGAAAAAGGAACCCTGTGCACTGTTGGTGGGAATGCAGACTCGTGCAGCCATTGTGGAGAACAGTATGGAGTTTTCTTAAAAAACTAAAAATGGATCTCTCATTTGACCCAGCAATCCCACTCTTAGGAATTTATCCTAAGAAATTACAAACACCAATCAGAAAGGATTTATGCACCGTTATGTTCATAGCAGCACAATTTACAATAGCTACAATTTGGAAACAGCCTAGGTGCCCGTCAGCAGATGAGTGGATCAGAAAATGGTGGTACATCTACACAATGGAATTCTATGCTGCCATTAAAAAGGAGGAACTCTTACCATTTGCAGCAACCTGGTTGGAACTGGAGACCCCTTTGCTTAGTGAAATAAGCCAGTCAATGAAGGACAAGCACCACATGCTCTCCCTCATTTGTGGATAATAAAGAACATTGTAAACTGATGAACAAAAGATAGATACAGAGGCAGTAAAGCAGCAAACAGTCTGTGATATTATAGTAGGAAGATTAAAGAGAGGTGGGGTAGATAAGTGATCAATCAAAGGACTTGTATCTATGCATATAAGCATAACCAATGAACTTAGACACTGGGAGATGGCCGTATGCCTGGGAGGGAGGGGGGGCAATGGGGAGATATGTATACATGTAACAATAAAAAATAGAAAAAAATATTCCATTTTAGGCCCTTAAATCTATTAATTATAGTCTACTCTTCCTTTTAAAACTTATAACACCCCCCCAAAAAAAAAGGTTATTTGGCTCTAGTGGCTATTTTAAGAGATTTTTTTTTTCTGATGTATTATGCTAAGAAGTGACTTACCTGCAGGCTACTATTGTAAATTGCCCCAACATCCACTATATTATACATTTCACATTGTTCTGCCTACAATATTAAAGATTGGTCTCCTGGAAAATACTATAAGGGAATTTAACTATACATAAATATTAATAGGTGCAATAAAATAAGAACAGCATAAAGGTATTTCAGTACTAAATGTTAAATGTGCTGGAGCCTACAGAGAATCTTTACTCTTTCTCAGTTTGTAAATGACTTTAAATTCACATAAAATGATGCAATTATAAAAATGAAAAGAACAAAATAACAAAAAAATGCATTACAATATATTAAGGAGAGAAGTTAGTAGCTTAGAAAGCCCCAAGATGACAAAGAAAGGTACAATATTCTAGAATAGAAACAAATCATCACAATTGCTCTCCCACAAAGCAATGACTTTTTTACTAACAACATCTCTCAAACCATTCTAAAGTTGAGAGAAGGTTATATGAAAGGATTACTGAAGCCAATAAATATCCAACTTGGAGCAGAGGTTTGGCTTTACATTTCCATGTGCAAAAATTTCATCACAGGTGGTAAGCACACTCCCCACGCTATGCTCAAGCTGCAACATCTGCAGAATCAGAACGGAAATACTGTCAAGGTAAGTTTCTGTCCTTTCCAGTGGGAAAGTAGTTATTTTTAAGATCGAGTGAGAATAATTTAGTTTAATCCCAATTCACTTGAAAAACTGAAGACTAACCCCATTTGTCAAGTGGAAGTCGGATTAGTTAGCTTCATTTCTAAATACTTTCAAAAAAATCTAGATAGTTCGGGTGAGGGATTATGGTTGAAAATATAACTGAATTTGAGAGAGAGATTTCATAATCCCTTGATCACTCTGATCTTTAGTTTTCATGAATTCAGGAAGCAGAAGTTGGGTTGTATCTCTATAGCAATTCTACAATTATTTGGAAACCATGAAAGTTCAGATAGACTGTAACCCTTCCAAAGTAATTTTCACATCTACTTGAAAATAAATAAATTGATTTTAAAAGGAAAATAGTAATTCCCTTACCTGATCAGTTCTAGAGATTCTCTCCTCCAGGATCAAGTTAACTTTCAGAAATAAGCAAAATCCAACCACCTCCACCACTACTGCAGTACTCAAACCACAGAAATGAGCCCAAGTAGTAGAGTCCTAATAGCCCTCCCTCTTCCCATTATCAAAACTTCCTGCAATTCATCCTTTACATATGGGATAGAGCAAAAGTAGGTTTACAGTTGTGAGTATGTGAAACACAAAGTTTATTTCTATATTGATATTTATTAATTATTGCATTGTTTTCCATATGAACAACTGTAAACCTACTTTTGCCCTATCCTGTGGTGCTTGAATGATTCTGGTTATAACATACTTTTGGAGGTGGCTGTCCACCCTGATCCTCCTTGTCTTCATTGTACTCTCTGATTGCAGTGGATTGGATACATGATCCAAGCTGGGTCAATGAGATTCTGTATCTCTAGACTCTGGAACTAAGAGTCACAGCCCCAAGTCACTCTCTGTGGGTCTTAATAGAAGATCTATACATTTGGAAGCTATAAAAATGATTATCTTCCACCATGTGCACAAGAAGTGAAAAAAGTCAACCTGGGAAGAGGATATGCATCATATGCTCAGAGACAAATAGAGATAAAGTCCTACTGAGAAAGAGAAGTGGGGGAGAGAAAAATTGAAAGAGAGAGAGGGAGAAAGGAAGAGGAAAACATATAGAAATAGATACACAGGCAAATGAAGAACAGAACATCACCTTGGCTCCAGATGACTTGCCAACTGCTGCATCCCAGCATGGTTTGGGGCCTAGAGTTCCACAAGATACCTCCATATTCTTATAATAAATTCCCTTTTCTTACCCATAGTAACTTCAATCCACCATGAGAGATGCAGGGAGAATAGCCTTCTTTAGTGTCTCATAGCTCCCACAATTGAGAAAGATCTAATTCCTGTAATAAATTCTTTATTCCACATCACTTATTTTTAATATGCTTCTCTGATACAACACCAACTGATACGTTAGGGTCTACAATTAGATGACCCATTTCGTCATTTGTAAGGAAGGGAAAACAATTTCTTCCTCAGAGGCCTCTTTAGGGAATTGGAGGCAGAATTGGATATAAAATGCTTAGTTTATTATAAGCTTACTAGAGGCTCATTGCAGGAAGGAACCTGCAAGAATAAGGCATCCTTTGATGGTCTCCGAAGCCCTGCCTGCTTCCCATCCTGCCTGCTTCCCGCCCTATGCCCTCACCCAGCTTGCTTGCTTCTCTGCAGCTTCCCTCCCTTCTATAGCACTTGGCTTCCTTCCACACTGTCTTCAGTATTTGCTCTGTACTGGGATATGCAAACTGACTGCCATCTTGGTTTTTGTTAATTTGCATACTCACTCCTGATTAGCTTGTGGGCATGACTTGTGGGCATAGTAGAGGTATGGTGAATTTGCATGTTTCTATTTTATTAGATAGGATAAGTACCTCCATCATCATCATCATCACTACTCAAAAAATCTACTCTGTATTATTAGTTGAAGATGAACTTATTAATGAGAAGTTTTAACTGCTAGTTGGCAAAAGATGTTACAACATCCCTAACATAATATGCTTTTAACACTTGAAAATCCTCTTTCAAGAAAATTAATATTCTAATAATAAGTATGCTTTGTGGTGATTTCCAGTCTTTTATTTTTTTATTTATTATTCCTTAATTTTTCACTATTCAGGATGGTACTGTGGTCTCTGGTCCAAATGAGGCCAATGCAATAACAACAAAGTATGCTGATATGACACTCGAAATCTAAGGCAACAGCAACAAACACAGGAAAGGTGCTGATGTGCCACATGGCCCAGTGGTCAGACACTGCCTCTGTGGGAGTCAGCAACACATCCCACGTTGCTCTAGCCAGCTAGGCAGTTTCTGTGCAGTCCTTTCTTAATTTAATTTTTTAATATTTTTTATTGACTTCAGAGTGGAAGGGAAATAGAAACACCAATGATGAGAAAGAATCATTAATCAGCTGCCTCCTGCACTTCACTACTGGGGATCAAGCCCACAACCCAGGCATATTCCCTGACCCTGAATCAAACCGTGACCTCCTGGTTCATAGGTCAACATTCAATCACTGAGCCAGGCCAGCTGGGCATATACAGTCCCTTTTTGAAGAGAGTGTAACCCTGGTATGGCTGTAACTCCGCGGAGACTGTCCTCTATCTTTAAACTCATGATTTCACTTTTCTAACCTGATAAAAGGTTCTGTGTTGGATGACACATGGGTGTAGGATGATTACACAGAAGCCATCAGAGAGACAAGTCTGTCTGCTCTTATTAGATGTGATGGCTAGGCAAGACATATGCTACTGATCTGTAAACGCTATGAGGACAAAAAATTGGGTTAAGGTGATTTAAGGCAGATTTCAAGATGCCAGTTGCCTCAGAAATGAAACTGTGCTGACTTTCTCTCCAAAGTCCTTTCCAGCAAGGAGGGCAGGAGCTCAAACCTCAGAGACAGGCCATAGCATCATAGCTGAAGATCACACAACAAACAAATCCAATGTGAAGAGAGGGGTCTGGAACACAATGAGAAGGGTGAGGAAAAGTGAAGCCTAAACTCTTCTAGGAGGGAGGGATCCTAAAGGGGGCATGACAGTCACCCTACCCATGGGAAAGCTGCCAAGCCACTTTCTGTCTCAGTGGAAACCACAGTGTGCTGCTAGTATGAAGACAGGAAGAGCAAAATCAGGAATTTAGTTTTTTAGCCAAAGTAAAGGTCAAAGTTTTGCTCAAAGAAGGAACTTTGAATCTGTTTGGCAAGAAATAAGTAACACAAAAGGGCTCATTTAGATCTGAAAGCCCAAAGGTAAAGTACTATAAAATATACCATTTCTATCATAAGAACTTAGTCCGGCCCTCATTATCATCAGTATTATTCAAATAACCTATGATGTGTTGCAAGTTGAACTTATCAATGAGGAGTTGGTCTGCTCTTCTGGAGGACAGATTAGAAAACCAAATCAGGTGCCACTGTACTTCTTTTATCCTAATGCAGGGTCAGCCATGTCTTGGCAAAACATCCTAACACAGCATCCTTTCATTAACTAAAAAGTGGTACAGGCTGACCTTAGTTAGGCTTGTCTCCCTGAGCATCTCTGATGCCAGAGGATACCTTAGCTGGGGACTTTCATTCCTAGCTCCCCTCTCTACAGTTCCCATCAGTAGATACAGCATTGACTGAGCTCGTCCTGTCCCTCAGAGACATGGGGCTTCCAGGAGCTGTGCTCTCCTTAACTTGCCTGCGTGAGACATGGATCCAGGGCTGAACTGTGTGACCTTGAACCAGCCAAATTAGAGCTGTTTCAGAGCATTCTCAGGAAACAACATGATTAGAAACTAAAATATTTGTCCAAAATCTATGGCAAGATGTATAATGCTAAGTAAACATCCCTTCCCCTTCTTGGAGCAATCTTGAAGGGAATCCATTTTCCTGTAAGGCTTCTCTCCTAAATGTCAACTCCATTTTAAATAAATAAAATGTGTCTTCATAGTTAAAATATCATTGTTGAAATGTGTTTTTTAAAATAACTGTCTTTCCATCCTAAAGCAATCATTATTAATGATTTTATGTGTTTTTCTCCCATGTGTTACTACACAATTTCTTGTATGTGTTTTTACCATAGTTATTGTTTCTCATGCATATTTTTAGAATCTGGCTTTATTTCAATTAACATTTAAACAGAAGTAATTAACCTGCTTTCACATAACCTCCATTTGTATCAGTTTTTCAAATTCTGCATAACACTCCATCATTGGTTTCCATTTAGAGAATACCATAACAAGGGATTTCTCTCCCTCTGCCTCTCTTACTCCCTCCTCCTCTCTTTCCATCCCCCTCATTTTCCTTTTCTAACAATTTGGATTGTTCAGCACTGTTCAGTGGAGAAAGCTACTGCTGCTGTGAGCAACTGGGTCAGCTCAGCGGAAGCTGGGACTCAAGACTAAGGAGCTCTGTGATTTAAAACATAAAATCTTTTCAACTTTTTATGAAGTTGGGAAACTAAACACGAACAGTTCCAACATTAACCATTTCCTTTAACTCTGATGTCACAGAGAGGTGACTGGTGGCATTGACGATGGAGCACAGCACTCTAAAGTTGGTAACATATTTTGTAGGGACATAGAGATAATTCTCTCTATAAAGTTTATCATTACTATTTTAATATAGAATTAACACTTCCCTCCTCAGCATTTTAACTAAGCTTTGTTTTTAACCATCACACATTCACTTTATTCCACTTAGTCTACTATTATATATGAATAGGTATTTCCACTATAGGTAATAATGACTTTGAGTTGTCATTCATTCATCCACAAAAGTATAGGCACTGACTTATGTGTAGACATGTTTGGTCAGAGGAAGCAACCAACACATTTTCAAATGAATTGTCAATAAACAAATGTTCATGACTGCTACATACCGGGTACTAGGTTAGGTTAATAGAATAAAACACATTCCATTCCTTTTTCAAAAAAATATAGAATTGGCTCTTGACAAATGCAAGGTAACAGATTTGAGTTTAAAAATACAGCAGGTATACTTTATGCAGTAAGAAAACCCCCACTTCAATGCTTTCTCTAACTTGGTATCTGTGTCTAATAGGGCCAATAGATTAAGCCCTTTTGGTGAGGTAAAATATCTTGAACAAAATTCAGACAGGGGAGTCACTATTAAACTGCAAGCCATAAAATAACTGCAAGCATGTTTATGAACCACCTTGAAAGTCATTCCAAGACAGTAGAGAAGAAACTGATTACCAGAAACAATAGCTGCCAGGCTCTTTTACACCAGTTCCTTATAAATGGGAGTCACCTTAGCAATCTTCACTAGCCTCCTACTGAGAAAAAAAAGTAACTTGTACTTAAAGATTTATAATGTCTACTTAAAGGTGACCTGGGATGGAATTTGCTCCCTTTTTAACTTCTCCAGGTCCAAAATCACTGTGACACAGTAAATTCTACCAGCTAACCTCAAATTGCCTTACAGGCTGTATCAATAAAAGGTCTTTCAGTTCAAAAGGTCAATTGTAGTCTAAATCCCTGCCCTTGACTAGTAAGAAGGCTTAGTGGGCTTCTAAGACATCTCCCTCCCACATCTCCTCTACCCCAGTCCTGCCCCCCACCACAGCCCTGAGGATTTAATTAACCATTTCAGCATCAAGATGAAGGTGTCTCAGTTGCGTGCAAGCCAGTTCAGTGAGGCTGGTGGCTATTAACTAGTTGTGACAGCCCTCAGTATAGCAGCAGGATGGTCCTCTACTATGGAGGAGCCTTCTCCACAAGGGTAAGTGTTCTGGCCAAAATGAGTATCAGCAGCTTCTTGTCATGTCATCCATAGTCACATATCCCAAACCTCCCTAGATGGAAAAATATTCTGCCACATTTAGATGTTTTACAACCAACGGTCCTTTACAATTAGTTATTGTATTTCCTCAAGATTTAAGAAGATACATGATTCAATTAGAGACAGAGTATTGATTGGTTTTCTTTTTGTTTATAATCATGGAGAAAATAAAAAATACTCATTTTGGAAATTATCTAATATAAATATACTATGATCATGCTGTAAAACAGAGCAAAAGACTGGACCTTCATCACCTGTTCAAACTCCTGTGTTAAAGCAGACAGGCAGTTTTCAGAAAAGATTACAGGTGCTCTGAGACCCATCTCTAAGCCTATAAGATGTGTGCACCTATTCAGTTGCACATCTTTGTTAGATTCCTATTTGGGAATTTTTTTACCCCCCACTCCCCTTGGGGAATCTTGATTCTGTCTGCTGCCCCACTGATTGTCTAAGCACATGGATTTGCCCTAAATAGTAATCACCATGTCCCAGGTACTTGCTTGGCAGCACCAATGACTTTGAACTTCATTCTTCCAATCTTCCCAAAAGCTCAGCTCCCAAATTCATGTTTGTGAAAGATCCTAAAGCACATTCATGTATCCATTGCTCCAAATACTCTAAAATACATCCTAAGGTCCTAGTTCTCAGAGGTGTAGTATCCTAAATAAATGTATAAAAGATGGCAAGGAAGATTGAATGGAGCCTGCCACTACTAACTGTAGACAACTGGGGACTTCAACCTCTACGGATCACTCTAGACTGCACTGGCATTACACAAACCCCACTGACAGAAATAACCCTAATGGGTAAGCAGTACAAACAGCCAAAACAAACACTTCAAAATGCTCTCCCACATCACAAGTTCGTTTTACGGTCTCATAACTTGGTGAGTTTACACCTGTAATATAGATATAATAAAACCTTCCTCAACAGTTTTTGATAAGAAATAGAATATTGAGCAGCAAGGATGACACTTCTTATTTCTGTATTATGTCTAAGCCTGATCATTAATCTCTAGAGTAGATTACCTATAATAAAAAAACATTATTTTTCTTATCACAATTTCAATTATATATTAATGTGTGTGTTTATTATCTACCATTCCCATTAGATTTTGATATCTGTACATTATTGAACTATATGCCTATAATGTCCCCAATGTTAATTAAATGACTGATCAAATAATTAAATAAGTGAATAAATGAATGAGCCAGGGTACTAACATTTAACAAAAATATTAAATAATAATAAAGCTGCTTTTACTTTTCAGTATCACTAAACCATGGCCATTTGTTTACTGCTTTGTGAAAATTTTACTGTTTTTTTTCTACTTGTTAAAGTATTAGGCAGATCATTTGAAATATGATGATCAAATTCACCTGCATATTAGTCATTAATTTCAGAATTCATGGATTACTATATTTTTCTGCATTAATTCCTTTTATATAGAGAATTAACTTATATTTATAAGACCAAGTTAAGTGATAAAATTAGGCAAAAGTTATATAAGATAGCTTGCTGGTTTCATATGTATGTATATGTAATATATACATGGTTACTAGTTACTTACATACTATATAGATATACTAGTTTTTTAAAACATCACATACATATCAATAAGAAAATATTTATAGTGCTTGTGTCCATATTGGATTTTTTTCCCTATTGTATTTATCTTCATGGTCTTTTCTTCTATAAGTATGGAGGATTACTTATGTGATTAAGTATCTAAAATTCTAAATAAAAGGCATTACTAATTTAATTTTAAAATTGTTCAAATGAATACATTTTAGCATGCATTAAAAATTCATACTCCTTTGTCAGTACATCTATCTTTTTAAAAATTTATTCAGCACATAAGGTTAACACAGCCATAGAGTCTTGGGGTCATTTCTTCTACTTCCTCCACCATGTTCTCAGTATACTTTTTAAAAAGCAAAGACATTCCCACTTAAAAACACCATTCTATTTTAATCAAGACCCTGAATACATGTGAAGAGCCTATTCACTTGGATCTAGGGAGTACAGCACTTATTCTGTGCAGACTATCTTATAGGACACACACCCGTGCCAATCCACAGGGCTAGGGAAGACTGTGGATTTTTCTTCAAATCTCTGAGGGCAACATTCTTTTTTTTTTTAATTAAATCTTTATTATTCAGATTATTACATTTGTTTCTCTTTTTTCCCCTCCATAGCACCCCTCCACCCAGCTCCCACCCCTCCCTCTGCCCTTAGCTCCCTCCCATTGATCTCATCCATAGGTGTATGATTTTTTTTCCAGTCTCTCCCTGTACACCCTCCACCCCTTTCCCCCTAAGAATTAACAGTCCACTCCCTTTCTGTGCTCCTGATTCTATTATATTCACCAGTTTATTCTGTTGATCAAATTTTTAATTCATTTAATTTTTAGATTCACTTGTTGATAGATATGTATTTGTTCATAATTTTTTGTCTTTTACCTCTTTCTTCTTCCTCTTCTAGAAGAGTACCCTTCAGCATTTCATATAACACTG
>PVJN01059763.1:0-11769 GCA_004026805.1 Lasiurus borealis
GTTCACATAGTCACTAAAGATTGTGTTGAGGGACTGAATGCATAGCTTAAGGAACAGATATTTGTCACAATGTCTTATTGTAGTTAGTTACCAAACTGTTGAAGTTTTGTTTGTGTTGGTTATTGAAAAATAATTACTTTTTTTAGCCAAGCCACATTGCCTTTAATATGAATCTTATTTTGTTTAACAATATTAAGAAAAATGGGAATTCTCCATTTTAAAAATGTAATGAAAATGTCTATATAAAGCGCTAAGACTGTCTCTGCAGGAAAACTGAAGTATATGTTGGAAAATCAGTAACTCAATTTGGACTAACTCATGAGGTCAATTCAGAGTTAAATAATCTAATTTAACTCTAGCAGTAAACATATATTAGTTAATCCTTTAATATTTGTTTAATAATCTGGAACTAAAGTCTTTCTTAGGGAGAAAAATAAATATTTTGGAAATAAATCTGACAAGGTGGTTAGTACATTTCCTCTCTTTTACTGAGTTATAAAACTATCAGTAGTTGATGAAAAGATGATTGAAGACAAACATTTGTCAAAAACTAATTTCATGAAGCAATACTAAATTCAGTACAGAAGTATTTTAAAATAGTATCAACTTAATAAAAAATTTTTCTTCTAATTTAAAAGAATACTAACATATACATGTTTGTCTTCTACAAATACTATTATATTTTCCCTAGCTTTAGTCAAGAGAAAGTCAATTTAAAAGTGTTTACAAAGTTAGTTTCATAATAATCTTTTAGTAATCATGTGTAATCCTGTGTTCTACAGAGGGGCAGACAGAATTGTCATACTCAGAAATCATAACTAAGAAATAATTCATTATAATTTTGTTGTTAGTGTGGCCCTAAGCCATTTACTCCAATCTCATAGTTTTGGATTATTTAAAATGTCCCAAAGTTAGATAGTATTATGACAGTTCCTTACACTTTCCAAACAAAATTTTAGTTCACTTTTGTAAAGAAAAAAAAAAATACAGCACATTTAGCCATGGATTATAACCACAGAAATAGAATGTGTAACTATAAAGAGATTGAGTACAGCTATTCCCAATATTGTTTGCTATGTTGAACTAGTCAGATGAGTTCTGCATGTCAATGCTGTGTGTTGGTCAATTAGCGCTGACTCAAATAATTGATCTGTTCATCAAACTTCACTGAAAATGGAAGTGCCTCTTCACCTTGGTCCTGCCATGAAGACAGTTAAAGTAGACTACTCTACCCTCCAAGATTCCATTTTGAGAACGTTCTCAAAGTAATTACAGAAACTTTTTTTTATAGACAACAAATTTTTAACAGAGGGTCTGAGGTGGGTTGAAATAGTGACTCTCAGCAAGTGCTCTAAACCCAGCTGGTAAGAAACAACATAATATCCTGATCTGTAAATCACCTATTGATGGTATGAAGAGTGAAGTCCTAGGACCTACATCTCTGGTGTAAACTTTGTGCTGCTTTCTAGAAACTATGATAGCAAAAATAGTACAAGATTTCTAGTCTTCAGAATCATTACAATTCACTTAAAAATCTTACTTGACTTTGAGTCCATTAATTATGACTTAGTTTATTATTATCAGTGAATGAATATGACAATTATTTTGTCATTTAAAAAGAACAAAATGCTAAAGTGAATAAAAAGTTAATTAACAAGAAACTATAGTTACCATCAAAATATGCATGTTTTAACAAATTATCTAGTTTCTTATTTCTTTATTATTGAGGAGCTTGTTATTTTATTTAGTCATTTGTGGTACATTAGTCCATTTTCTCCTAGAAAAGAATCCTATATAATAAAATATGCATATTGACCCAAAGGCAGAACAAAGGGTGGAAAAACTGGCAGAATGACCAGGCGACCTGCAGCAGTGGCAATGGGGGAGGGGATTGGTTGATGGGGTGGGCCTGGCCAGCAGAGGCAGTCAGGGTGCCAGGACTTGTGGCAATCAGGGGCTGGGGCCGGCCAGCAAGCAGCACCAGGCTACCAGCCAAGGTGGGTGCCAGTACCCTTCCCTCCTCCCGATCGCTGGTCATCCCACAGATGGCTTTGATCACTGGCCAGGCCTAGGGACCTACCCTCTATATTGGGAACAGTCTCTTAGATTTAAAAATTAAAACATGACAAGCCTACTCTAACACTGAAAAAAAAAAAGGATGATGCAGTGACGACAGACGACATGCATGGACTCTGGCTTGCACATTTTGTGGTCAGCCCTGATTCTGACACTTATAATTGTGTCACAAAGCCAATTACTTAACTTCTCTTTGCTTCAGTTTTTCTACCCATAAGATGGGGAAAATGGTACTACTACCTCAGAGGGGTCATGTTACGTACTACTTTTTATAATCAGGGCAAAACAATGTAGCTGCCGATACAACAGCAAGATGCATCTCACCTGTATGAAAAGCATGGTCACTGGTGCATGCAGCATCCCAGATTGTGAGAGGAATGTCTGGCTGACGGTTTAGGCCAGACATCCCCTGAGAGGTCCCAGGTTGCGAGAGGATGCAGGCTGGGCTGAGGGACCCCCAATCATGATTTTGTGCACCAGGCCTCTAGTATATGATAAATTGATACTTATCAATATTATGAAATACCAGCACTGAAAATTATAAAAATAAACTTTAAGATTTAAATTTGAATTTTTAGAAAATATCTACTACTGACATTTTAGAACCTTAATATGAAATCTGCATGTTTTTACAGAATATTAATATTGAAGATATATGACTCTTATGAATATTTAATATATTTCATAGTATTAGAATACTATTTGGCTATAAAGTTGTTGCTTCCTACCAAATTAATGAATTTGGTATTTAAGATATAACTCTGTGTAGTGGAGAGAAAGCAGGCTTGGAGAGCAAGTACTCCATTAAAGTGCTGGATGTGACACTCTCTAACTGTATAATAATGTGTAACTATTTTATATACCTAACTAGAGGCCTGGTACATGAAATTCGTGCATGGGTAGGATCCCTAGGCCTAGATGGCGATCAGGGCCAATCTGTGGGGCAACTGTTGGGGCCCCCGCTGGCACCTGCCTTGATGGTCAGTGCGTGTCACAGCCACCAGTCATTCCACTGGTTATTCTGCCATTCAATCAATTTGCACATTAGGTTTCTATTATATAGGATGAGGTTATTATGATGATTAAAGGAGACAATATATGCAAAAACATTTGGTTCAGAGTTGGCTTTCAGTAATCAATAGTGCCTTTCCCTTCTGCAATTCTCTCTCTTTATGCTATGTAGATATTTTTTTCCTTTTTTTTTTTTTAAGATATTCACAATCCACCAATATAGTGGGTGATTTTAGCAGCTACCTAGATTTTTAGAATATGGTCCTATAGTCCTCAGTGAATGTCACAATCCCTGCACGTACCTGGCCATATCTATCTATCAAGACAAAAGCATTTTTTTTTCCTCAGAGCATGTGTATTTGCTCACTAGACAAAAATATATGAAGACCAACTTGCTGGTAATTTTGAAATCAATGCTTCGACTTCTGTCATTTTTACTTTTTCCAAACTGTTAGCTCCTTTATTTTGTTAAAAAAAAATTCTATACAAAAAAATTCAATGAGAAAAGCAAAAAGAAAAAAAGTGATTTCAATAATTTCTAGACAATTCTTAATATAATTTAATAATACATAAGCGGTTATAAAAACGTGCATAAGTGAAATGTATTAGTATTGATCAATTCAGTGGTCTAAATTAAAAATAACTTTTAAATCCAACATCTGACTTAAAACTAAAATGTAGCTTTGCAGACATTGCCGGGAACCCCACTGTGTTAACACCTTTGACATCGCTGTGGAGGGTGAGCCCTTGGGCCGCGCGTCTCCTACGAGCTGTTTGCAGACCAAGTTCCAAAGACAGCAGAAATCGTCCGTGCTCTGAGCACTGGGGAGAGAGGATTTGGTTATAAAAGTTCCTGCTTTCACAGAATTATTTCGGGATCTATGTGCCAGGGTGGTGACTCCACACGCCATCATGGCACAGGCGGCAAGTCCATCAATGGGGAGACACTTGAGGATGAGAACTTCCTCCTGAAACATACGGGTCCTGGCCACCTGTCCAGGGCAAATGCTGGACCTAACACCAACAGCTCCCACTTTTTCACCGTCACTGCCAAGACTGAGAGGTTGGATGGCAAGGACGTGGTCTCCCGCCAGGTGAAAGAAGGCATGGAGCGCTTTGGGTCCAGGAATGGCAAGACCAGCAAGATCACCATTGCTGACTGTGGACAACTCTAATAAATTCGACTTGTGTTTTATCTTTACCACCAGACCATTCCTTCTATAGCTCAGGGGAGCACCCCTTCACTCCAATTTGCTTGGAATGTTCTATAATCTTTGTACTCTTGCCAGTTTATTGAGTTCCATAATTCTCGTACTCCTTCCCGTCTAGCTGGATTGCAGAGTTAAGTTTATGATGATTAAATAAAAACTAAACAGTTAAAAAAAAACTAAAATAAAAATAATACTACTCTAGAAAGGAAGGCAAAATTTCAGGCAAACCAATCTCAAAGAAAGTAACACTCAGATCCAAAGATACAGTGAACTGTATAGGTCAGTCTTATTTATTTAGTGCAAAATCCCTGCTAGAACATTGACTTCAGAGTAACTTTGTGGATGAAGTTCTCAGTGTCTGCTTATTTTTTTAAAAAAAAATAATGATGATAGATTTCTTCTGATCTTTCAGGGCCCCAATCATTTTTGCCCCAGCAATATTTTTCTAGTCTTTAAAATGCTCTGTGGAATATAGAATAAGGTTAAAGGCAGCATTCTGTCTCTGAGGCCTTCCTTGGGTAGAAAAAGAAATTTAGAAAAAAAAAAGTTAGTTTTATATATAAAGGCCTGAAGAAAGCCTAACAGCCAAAACATCACCTTTAACATGGTTTCTATTTCTGAATAGTTAACCAACCAACCCCTCCTTTATTCTTTGGTCTAAAAACTAGTATGGGATTCTCTCTCAGTATTTTTAATGTATTCTGTCTTTTGGGCCTTGTTAGAAAGTCTCTCAATATTGCTAGCCTTTTATTCTTCCTCATTCTACAAGAGCAAAATAATGCTTAGTCGAGCTGCAGAAACAATAGCACAATTGCCAATTTTATACACATTTGAAATTTACAATATGTGTATTCTCAAACCATTAGTTTGAAAAGTATGGTCTTTCTCATTAACTAATAGGCTTGGTTATGATGATATACTCATTAATTCATAACATGCCCTAAACTTGGGATTGTTGAAAAAGAGAATACACAGGCTGCAGTTGCACTCAACACTATATTATGTAATCAAATTATATAAAATTTAGAGGTTACCTAGGTATGTGAGGGTAGAGAAAGACAGAGCTGGGAGGGAGAAATTATAAACTGAGGTATTGGACATGTTCAGTTTCTTTCTTTTTTTTTTCAGGCTTTTTTTTTTTTCAGTTTCTTGATTGTGATTGCATTGATACTACCCAACTGGGCATGTAGACCATGTCTGGAATTCAGAGGATTCTCTGGGCACTTTGCAGAACTTCCATGTCCAATAGTAAAAGTTAATTGAAAACTCTGTTAACTAAAAAGGGCAGGATTCAGACCCATCACAAATAAAAGTTTGGGTCACTCAGCCTGGTAAAGGACTTTGACTAACTGAGGTGCTAGTTGAAGAAAGGCAAAAGAAGTGTGAAAGTAGGCAATCTGGCATACTTTGTTATGACAACACTAGCAAACTAATACAATGTACTTTTTACCCAGGCAAATGGACAGCTGGGGATTCTGCCCACTGAGAGAATTGCTCTTGGTTATATTTCCCTATTGGTTCAGATATCCTAATCACCACTATGTCTCTGCTATCCCTACAAGAGATATGCTCAACTTGTTTTTGGAAACTAAATGCTGCTGTTTGGACTATAGAGAACAGTCATTGTGGAGCTATTCAAGGATTCAGGTGCTCCTCTCACATAGTTAAGAATGGCAATGCATATATATATCTTACCTAATAAAGAGGGAATATTGACCCTCCCACCATCACTAAGATGGTGGCACCCACAGCCAATAAGGAGGGAATGTGGTAACTGACTGCTCCACCCTCAAAGATGGAGGCATCCACAGCCAATAAGGAGGGAGTATGCTAATTGCTGCCCCTCCCTCAAAGAAGGTGGAACCCATAGCTAATAAGAAGGGAATATGCTAATTGATTGTCACACCCTCAAAGATGGCAGTGCCCAGTTCCCTCAACCCCATTGGGATGGCAGGCACACGGCAAGGCCAGGCCCACCCCTAGGTGGGTCTGGCTGTGCCATGCTCCTACCCTGGAGTCCTCCAGTTCCCTCAGCCCTCCAGCCACCCAAGGCCAGCCAGAGGCACAGGCAAGCCTCTGATGGTGTCTGCTCAGCCACCCAGGGCCACCTGAGGCTCAGGTAATCAGGGCCAGCCGAGGCTTGTGCTGCTGGCAGTGGCAGCAGCAGAGGTGTAATGGGGTTTGCCTTCCCCAGATTTCCAGGTCCCCTCCCACCCCTGAGGGCTTCTGCACTGTGAGAGGCCAGACTGAGAAACCTCACCTTCAGTGCATGTGTTTTCATGCACCCGGCCTCTAGTATATATGTATATTTGCCCCCAGAGTCTAACTTTCAGTCAACCAACCAAGTAAACTTTTAGTCACTTCCAGCTACACAAGCTATGCAAAATTTAGAATCTTTAGTTATTAAATTTAGAATCTTTAGTTAAGTGCATATATATCCAACATAATGTTCTATCCCATTTGTATTGGTTTAACACCCTTAGAATTCATTTCCTCTTATATTCCCCAGATTTCTGTCAATATCAATTAGCAGAATTTTGCCATTCTCTTGGCATATAAGCTCTTTTGTGAGTCTCTGTACTTTGGAACACACTGAGATATGATCCTAGTAATGGCTCTAAAAAGAATGGTTGTGGTTAGTCTTGAGAGAAATGGGTGTCCCCTTAAAAAGTGGATGCCCTGAGTAAGGTCACTGCAGGGTCTGCAAGCAGGGGAGGGGTAGTCTTCTCATAGGCAAGCTGCTTCCATTTGGTGAGCCTGTCAATTAAACTTATGTTGTAATTTTGTAATCTTTACAGTTAAATTCTATGTTTAATTTTCAGCAACATTGGTATTGTTGTTACATAAAATAAGAGATTATTTTAAGGCTTCCATAGAAGCTCTCAGGTTCTCTGACCATGCCTTGAACTAAGTTAAAAACATGTGCTTCTCATTTTTTTCTGTAAATAAATATTCCAGTTCATTCAGAAGAATCCATCCTACACCAAGCTTCTTTTAGTCATTAATACAGCCATAAAAGTCGAGCATGGTAACATTTTGGCTCCCAAGGTACTCTTTCCAAAGATCCTTATCACAATCAATTGTTGGTGATAATTTGACTAATTGTGATGTCATCTCATGCCATGAGTTACTAGCATTTCATATTTTATTGTCACAGACCTCAGCATTTCATTCAAGTCCAAGGACATGCCCAAATCCCATCTTTGTAAACCATTCCCCAAATCCCATCTTTGTAAAATATTCTGATAATTATTTTACTTTATTTAGACTTTATATAAAATGTATATCAAATTATTTCATAATCTATAAAATATAATTTGTACTAATTGTATAGAAATAATGATCCATTATAAGATACAAAAATATTTTCAAATGTAAATCACTGAAAATTTATTTTCTTTATATTGTAGTAAATCTATTAAATCTATTACTTAGGTAATAAATCTAATGCTTATTTTAGACCAACAACTTATGATGCCTCTCAAGGAATTTGTTTGTAGCTAAGATTGATTCACTCCTAATTTTTAGATACATTAGAGGCACCTTATAGACACAACTAAATTCCCTAACAAAAAGAGAATATTTTCATTTCAACTTTGATTTTGCATTCTTGTTGAATGCCCTAAATTTCTAGCAGATTGGGGAAAAAACAAAAAGGTCTATAGTTACAGTATTATAGCAGTACATTTTTATTTTCCTTCTTCATAATTCCTTATGGTAGTTGGGGGGAGGGGAGGAAATTATCTATAACTTAATTTTTATTAAATAGTAAGTTGGCAAGCATTAATACAGCAAAAAAATAGTTTTATAACTACACCTATTGAGCACAAAGTGAGGTTGCTGCGACATAAACAAACACTTTCTAACCTAAACAATATTCATAAGGAATGTTGAACTCTTACCAATGTGTATGTAGAATTTGTTCTGGGACTTATATATTGGGTACATCCAGTTGCCTAAGGGTTATAAATGTCACAGTACTAACAAAACATTTCATAGAATATGATTTAGTCATTTAAATGAATAATGATAAATTCAGTTGAATCATTTTTTGGTCTGACTTAATTCTATCATCAGTATAGAATTAGTTGAAAATTACTATTATAGGCCTGTCTGTATTGATCTTAATCAAAAAGTTGTAATATTTCTCTAAAGATTTATTTGGTGGGAATGTAAATTATCTGTTGAGAAATCAAATACAATTGGAATTATTATATAATAAATTTCAGAGTGAACAGATTTCCTGTTAATTCATTATGTGAGATTTGAGGAACTAAAGCAATGATTGCAATTACAATAAAAATTTGATACTTCCTAATTAAAATCAGTATAGTCTTTTTAGTATTTGTTTTCTTTGTTATTTTCACTGCTTACATAATTTTCCTTAGTAATTCTTCCATATACTCTAAAAAGTTGGATAAAAATTCAATTAAAATAGGTGTGAATTATAATCCTTTTATTCTTTCCTATATTTAGAAGGAGTTTTTAGAGATTCCTGATATAGTATTATTGCTCAGTAGTTATAATGAAAATGTATTTTCTTAAATATATTTTATTGATTTTTCACAGAGAGAGGAAGGGAGAGGGATAGAAAGTTTGAAACATCAATGAGAGAGAGACATTGATCAGCCGCCTCCTGCACGCCCCCTACTGGGGATGTGCCCACAATCAATGTACGTGCCCTTGACTGGAATCGAATCTGGGACCCTTCATTCTGCAGGCCGACACTCTATCCACTGAGCCAAACTGGTTTCGGCTGAAAATGTATTTTTACATTTAAATATTTTTACTACACATTAAACAGGGTTAAATAACAACAAAAAAAAACCAATTTATGATAGCCTTAAAAATATTAATAGCTTTGTATAGCACTGTTACAAAAAATAAATATAATTCATTCTCATGAGGTAGAGATTCTCTAAGAAGATATGTGTGCTTAAAAACTGAAAGCAACTATTGTTTATGGATAACTCCATAAATTTAAAATTGGAATCATACTAAGATACTCCGAAGTTCAAAATATGCACTTTTTAACATACTACAATATTAGATATGGAAGTTTTGTGAGATTACTAATAACAAAAATTAACTTACACTTCTATTATAGCAGTAGTAAAAATGTAAGAATTAGCAGATTTCTGAGTGTGAACATTTCTACTTGTAATATGAGTCAATAAAAGCCCTATTGTGAGGGTCTCATTGACTATCATCACTACCCCACAGACAACCATACAGACCATAAGGTGTTGTGTTCATTTTGCCTTGGTTCCTGCTTACTACTGTGGGGGTAAAAAATAGGGTTGGCCATACAAATAGAATTTCATTTTATGAAATGCTTTCTAAGATAAAAGGATTGATTGCATCCCAAGCTTCCCCCCCACTGATTATCTGAAATTCCACAATTAAAAACCTATCTAGCAGGCTATTGTGAGGATTGAATGTGTTCACATTTATAAAACACACAGGACAGCAAGTGAATGTTTGTTAAATAAAAGTTTCATTCCTTTGACCTACATTGTGCTTTAAGAAATAAGACATTAAACCGTATCCGTCATTTCAACCTCAGAAATCAGTTTCTTCCAATCCTGTCCCCAGAGCAAAAATAATAAAAATCAAAGAAGATAAGAAAAAACGGGATATCTTTGAGGGGGAATAAGAGTGTGGGAAGAAAGAAAAACTGTCGAGGTAAAAGGCTCCCCAAAAAGAAAGAGCGCCCGTTACTAAAATACATTACAGATGTCCCCACTGTCAACTTTGCTTCCATGCAGTTAGGCAATGTCAAGCTGCACAACACAGCCTGCCCAACCCTTCTGCATCTGCAGAACATGCAAAACCTCAAATTCATCTGGGTGTTTAAATTTAGAGGCTGAAAAGGTGGGGGGGGATTAGTATACCTGTGATTGAAGCAATATTTGAGTGCCAAATGTGGATTAATTTTAACTTTCTTTTGATCATCAAAGACACCTCTCCTCACACACTCAGACATAAGGCAAAGGAAAATTGTCACTTATTTAACATTAGTGTTGATATATTTGTACAGTCACATATAAGCAAACATAATCCCAATGCGCATTTTCTTTCCATACAATTAAAGATAAAGTTCCATACACAGGCAACAAAAGCAGAAGTAAACCAGTGGGACTCTATTAAATTAAGAAAAACTTCTGGACAGGAAAGGTAACAATCAACAAAATGAAAGGCAACCTATGGAGTAGGTGAAAATATTTGCAAACAGTGTATCTGATAAAAGGTTATTTTCAAACTATATAAGGAACTCATACAATTCAAAAGCAAAAAAAAAACAAAACAAAAAAAAGCAAAGCAAATAACCTGATTTTAAAATGATCAAAGGACCTGAATAGACATTTTTCAAAGAATATTTACAAATGGCCAACAGGGACATGAAAAAGGTGCTCAATATCACTAATCATCAGGGAAATGCCAACCAGAACCACAACAAGATATCACCTTCTACCTGTTAGGATGACTGTGATAAAGAAGACAGATAAAAAGTGTAAATGAGGCTGTGGAGAAATAGGAACACTTTTACAGAGTTGGTGGGAATGTAAATCGGTACAGCTATTATAGAACACAGTATGGCAGTTCTTCAAAAAATTAAAAAAAAAACACACAACTACCATATGATCCAGCAATCTATCTCTGAGTATGTATCCAAAGGAAGTGAAATCAGGATCCCAAAGACATTATCTGTGCTCCCACATTAACTGTAGAATTCTTCACAATAGCCATGATATAAAACAACCTGCTTATTGATAAAGAGAATGTGGTGCATACTAGCATATATTCCATTGTAACAACATGGATGAAGTTTAAGGACATTATGGTAAGTTAAATAAGCCAAGCACAGAAATACAAATATTGTATGACCTCACGTATATATGGAATTTTAAAATTCAAACACATAGAATCAGAGAGTAGCCAGGGGCTTGAGGGTGGGTGAAACCGGGGAATGTTGATCAAAATGTACAAACTTTCAGTTATAAAGTGAATAACTTCTGGGAATCTAATGTACAGCACGGTGACTATAGTCAACAACACTGTATCGTATACTTGAAGCCTGCTAATAGAGTAAAAGTTCTCACTACACACATGCAAAGAGGTTATCTTTTGCATGTGGTGATTATTAACTTGTGGTGATTATTAACTTGTGGTGATTATTTCATAGTGTATATGTATATTAAATCATTACATTGTACATGTTAAATATACACAATTTTTATTTGTCAATTATATCTCAATAAAGCTGGAAAATTTTTTCACAAATAAAAATGGTTATGTTTTGTTAAAAAATTCAAGTAAGATTATTTCAAGTACTGAAATGATCACAAATATAGATTTAACTTCAAAACATGTACAACTCGAAGCAACAAGCATGTGTTTATAAATTATACCTACTGTATATGATATGATAGCATCTGAATATTAGAATGAAATATTCATTTTGTAGATA
>PVJN01059764.1:0-11762 GCA_004026805.1 Lasiurus borealis
CCCCAGCCAGGAGAGAGCTTAATGACATATCTCTTGTTAGAGTGATCTCTGAATCCCGCCTACTCGTGTGTCTGGACCCCTTAGCAGCAGTGAGCATTTGTGGGTTCCTCTCCTCTCGTGGCCCCCAGGAAAGTGGTTCTGTCTGCCCCATACTCTCTGGGAAGCCCGGGGTCTATCAAAGTCTGAGAGTGTGAGGAAGGACCATTGCATCCAAGTAGAACGTGGAATTTGGGTTGATGCCTGGTGAAAAGCAGCGTTGGGCCAGAGGGTCTGATTCAGTTTGTCCAACCTGTGGATGTGCTGGTGACTACCGCACTGCCAATTAGCCCACTCACCCCCATGTTCTTATCTTTTTCTGGAAGGATAACAATGACAAATAGATTCATCACAACCCACAAAAGTAGGAGGCCAAAAAAGAAAGCTGATAAAAGTTGGTTTCTCCCAGGCTGAGCCTTACGTCAAGTTGTTTGAGACCAACTGCTGGATACCTGTAGATTACCTCAGCCTCAGGGTGGACAGGATTTGTCAGATGTCAAGAATCAGGAGACTGCCCCCCCCCCCCACCTTGACCTTGCTACAATTTGCCATTGACATGGCACACCCCAAACCAAGGAGCAAGATGCATTCAATCTCTGATATGTTGGAGGTTAGGAGTCCCTTGTCCTCTGCCCTCCATACTAAACTTTTTCTCCCTTATCCAGTGAACCTGAACAGTAAACCAATTATATTCATTTGCCCAGGCTTTCAAATATCACAGACTAAGAGGCTTAAACAACTGAAATTAATTTTCTTACAATTCTGGAGTCTGGAAGTCCAAGATGAAGGTACCGGCAGGGTTGGTTTCTCCTGAGGCCTTTCTCTTGGGTTTGCAGATGGGCTGTCTTCTTGCTGCCTCTCCATATGGTTACCCCTCTATGTGCACCCACCCCTAGTGTCTCATACTGTCCTTATAAGATCACTAGTCATATTGGGTTAGGGCCCTACCCTCACTGGCCTCATTTTGACTTAATCATCTCTTTAAAAACCTTATTTCATTACAGTTACATTCTGAGGTCCCGAGGATTGGGACTTCAGCATATGGATTTGGGGTAGAGGGTTCAGAATGCAGCCCATGACACCAATCAGCTAAGCCTGGTCCTGCTTCAGCTCTGCAGGACCAGCATCAGAACACTGCAATTACCACCATGGTATAGAGATTCATCGGTGACTCGTTCCTGCACATGTGAGTGTGTAGAGCCAGGCACCGTCTCTGTGTGGGTGCATCGTGAGGGAAATGCAGTAGGAGAAAGACAAGACTATGTTCAAATGTCACAAGAAGTCACCAGTGGCTATGAAAGTCTGAGTTAGCTTTCATGTGTCCTGTGATGATTTTTTAGGAGACTTCACAGCCACCTTTCTTGAGAGAGACGAGTGTAGGGGTAGGGTGAGTGAGAGAGTAGTTTGCAAACCATGAGCTCCAAAAGTCACCTGACAGAAATTGGTACCTTCCCTCTGGGCCTCTTCCTCCCAGTGGCTTTCTGAGCAAACTCCCTGATCTGTTAATAGATTCATTGGCATGATCCTCTCAGTGTCTGGCCAATAGTTATATGTAGATACATATTTAAGATCTGCCCTCAGCATTCATTGCCCCTGGAAGTTGGGAAACCAGCCTTACATGGACTAGGCGAGGGGAATTTAGCCAGTTATTGCCTCACATTTTAACTGCTGCTCTTTTTCCCAGGAGGCTATGGTAGGCCATGCCAGTTCTCTCCCCCTCTTCTCCTTCTATGGGACATCTTGACCCTGAGATGCTAGTGACCTGCAGGCTGGCCTCTTGGTAAACCCCCACCCCCAATCTTGTCTCAGGGAAGACATTTCTTTTCTGCAGCAAACATCCTGAGCAGAGATAAGAACAGGGTTTCTGGGACCTGCCCTGAGAATATCCAAACCGAAAGCCTGGTGTTCTTAGAAACCGCCATTCAGGATCGTTCAGGTCAAGCCATGTGGGAGCTAAAAGCAATCCTCCCAGCCCTTCATTACCTGCCAGATCTCTGCTGCAGATTACTCAGGTCCTGGTCTCAAGAAGGTGACGATGGAGCGACAAGGTGGTCCTCGTACAGGCTAGCAGAGACGCCGTTCCCCTTTATAAGCCGGCCTTGGCTGTGGGTCTGAGATGAGCGAGAAGGTGATTGCAGCTGGAAGAGGAGATCCGAGATGTGTTCCAGTGCAGCAGTCCGGCTGTTCTGTGCTGAAAGACTGCCTTCTGGCAGCCTGTGTGCATCTATAGGTTCTTCCTCTGCTTAACAGGCAGGTTCCTACCAATGGGAAGGGTCTCTTTGAGAGATTTATAGCAGTAACGATCATAATACTCTTCTTTTATGTTTGCTAAGCCTGACTCAACTTTTAAACCTCTGTTACATGCCTGATCTCATTGGCTTCTCCCAATAGCCCTGGAAGGGCAGGTATTGCTAAACCTCAGAGCATGGAAATTCTGGAAGGATTTCCAGGATTCAGACTCCAGCTCTTGGATGCCAGTGCTCCTTCTATTGATTTCAGCTGCCTGATGGCTATATTTAGATGCCCATAAAAAGGGTAGTTTGGGAATTGGAAAAAGAGGTATTTTTCCTCTTTTACTTGTTGTTAGTTATAAAGGCAACATCTGGTTGCTGCTCCCTGTGTGCCGGGCCCTGCTCTAAGAGCTTTACCCTTCGTCTTTCCATCCACTTTCAGAGGGCGGCTGTTGTTAGCCTCATTTGTCCGTTGTCCATGAGAGCCTTACCAGGGAAGATGAAGAAATGTAGGTCAGGTGATATACCGGAATGGCAGGTGGCTTGGTAGAGTTACGCCTCAAGTGTGCAGTTCACAAGTCACTGTCGTGCTGGAAGATGTGTCGAGTTGCACACTTGACCCTGTCCTCTTCCACATTATAAATAAGGATTTGGAAGGAGAATGGCATTAATGCCAGGCTTTTCAGCTTTTCAGGTGGTAGATTTGGGAGGGAGAATGGTTACATTAATGGGTCGGGTGTCCAAAGAGATCTCAACAGGCCAGAACTGTGGACTCACTCCAACAAGATGGCATTTTTAAAGGATACCTGGGGATATGTGGCTTGGCAGGAACGTATATGAAATAAGACAGGAGTGATGCAGTTACCAGAAATAAAATGTTTGGGCTGGTTCTTCAGCTGCATTTATAGGAGAATAATATCCAAAACCACTAGGAGCTGCACAGCTCCCCATCTGTAATGTTCTCCCTTCTGAGTTCTATGGCTTAGGAAGGACAGTAGGAGCCAGAGATCAGGAGGAATAGTGAAAATGACATTTTGTGAGGAATGGGGTTTTTGTGCGTGTTTTTTGACAAAATATAATTTTGATTTATCAAAATGGTAAGGTTCTCGATTTTGGATATTTTTTAATTTAATAAATCTTTATTGTTCAGATTATTACAGCTGTTCCTCTTTTCTCCCCCCCCTTAGTTCCCCTCTACCCGGTTCCCACCCCACTCTCTGCCCTTATCTTCTCCACATTGTCCTCATCCATAGGTGTATGATTTTTGTCCAGTCTCTCCCTCCACCCCCCTCACCCTTTCCCCCCTGAGAATTGTCAGTCCACTCCTTTTCTATGCCTTTGATTCTATTATATTCACCATTTTATTCTGTTCATCAGATTTTTTATTCACTTGATTTTTAGACTCACTTGTTGATAGATATGTATTTGTTGTTCACAATTTTTATCTTGACCTTTTTCTTCTTGTTCCTCTTCTTAAAGAGTACCTATTAGTATTTCATATAATACTGGTTTGGTGTTGATAAACTCCTTTAGTTTTTTCTTATCTCTGAAGCTATTTATCTGACCTTCAATTCTGAACAATAGCTTTGCTGGGTAGAGTAATCTTGGTTGTAGATTCTTGCTCTTCATCACTTTGAATACCGTATTTTCTGGCACATAATATGACTTTTTAACCCAGGAAAATCTTCTCAAAAGTCGGGGGTCATCTTATATGACAGGTGTCGTCTTATAGGGCGAGTATATCCCAAACTCTATATTTTATTTATTTATTTATTTATTTATTTATTTATTTATTTATTTATTGTTTCCCCTTTTTTCTTTGCAGTTCATGTAATTTTTTATTAATGTGATACATGTATACATATCTTCCCATTGCCTCCCCTCCCATGCATACCTTAACCCCCCAGTGTCATGTGTTCATTGGTTATGCTTATATGCATGCATACAAGTCCTTTGGTTGATCTCTTATCTACCCCACCTCTCCTTAACCTTCCTGCTGTAATTTGACAGTCTGTTTGATGCTTCACTGCCTCTGTATCTATCCTTTTGTTCATCAGTTTATAATGTTCTTTATTATCCACAAATGAGTGAGATTATGTGGTGTTTCTCCTTCATTGACTGGCTTATTTCACTTAGCATAAGGCTCTCCAGTTCCATCCAGGTTGCTGCAAATGGTAAGAATTCCTTCTTTTTTATGGTAGCATAGAATTCCATTGTGCAGATGTACCATAGTTTTCTGATCCACTCATCTGCTGATGGGCAACTAAGCTGTTTCCAAATTGTAGCTATTGTAAATTGTGCTGTATGAACATAGAGGTGCATAAATTCTTTCTGATTGGTGTTTCTACTTTATTAGGATATATTCCTAGGAGTGGGATTACAGGGTCAAATGGGAGATCCATTTTTAGTTTTTTGAGGAAACTCCATACTGTTCTCCATAGTGGCTGCACCAGTCTGCATTCCCACCAACAGTGCACAAGGGTTCCTTTTTCTCCGGATCCTCGCCAACACTTATCATTTGTTGATTGCCATTCTGACAGATGTAAGATGGTATCGCATTGTCGTTTGATTTGCATCTCTCGGATGATTAATGACTTTGAACATGATTTCATATGTTTCTTAGCCTTCCTTCTGTCGTCTTTTGAAAAGGTTCTATTTAGGTCCATTACCCATTTTTTTTTATTGGATCATTTATCTTCCTTTTGTTAAGTTGTATAAATTGGCTGTAGATGTTGGAGATTAAACCTTTATCAGTGATAACATTTGCAAATATGTTCTCCCATACAGTGAGCTTTCTTGTTGTTTTGCTGATGGTTTTTTTTTTTTTGCTGTGCCAAAGCTTTTTATTTTGATGTAGTCCCATTTGTTTATTTTTTCTTTAGCTTCCATTGCCCTTGGAGCAGTATCAGTGAAGAAGTTCTTATGGCATATATCTGAGATTGTGCTGCCTGTGGATTCCTCTAGTATTTTTATGGCCAAACTATATTTTAACTGGAAAAGTTGGGGGTCGTCTTATATGCTCAGTCATCTTATATGCCGGAAAATAGGGGTATTTCTTTCCTCTCCCTTCTGGCCTGCATAGTTTCTGTTGAGAAATCAGCTGACAATCATAAGGGTGCTCCCTTGTAAGTAACTAACTGTTTTTCTCTTGCTGCTTTTAATATTTTCTCTTTGTCTTTTGCTCATGGCATTTTAATTATGTTGTGTCTTGGTGTGCTCCTGTTTGGATTCCCTTTGTTTGGGGTTCTGTGCACTTCCTGGACTTCTAAGTCTAGTTCTTTCAGGTAGGGGAAGTTTTCAATCATTATTTCTTCAAATAGGTTTTCAGTATCTTGCTCTCACTCTTCTTCTGGCACCCCCATAATTCTGATGTTGGTACGTTTGAAGTTGTCCCAGAGGCTCCTTACACTATCTTCAAATTTTGGGATTCTTTTTTCTGTTTGCTATTCCAGTTGAATGTTTTCTGCTTCTTTGTATTTGAAATCTTTGACTTGATTCTTGCAATCCTCTAGTCTGCTGCTAGATCTCTGTATAATATTTTTTATTTCAGTCAGTGTATGTTTAATTTCTAGTTGGTCTTTTTTCATATCCTTGAGGGTCCCACTAAATTTATGGGCCTTTTCTAGGGAATTCTTGAAAAACCTTATAACTGTGGTTTTGAACTCTATATCTAATCATTTGTTTTCCTCCATTTCTGTCATTGTTTTTTTTTAATAAATCTTTATTGTTCAGATTATTACAATTGTTCCTCATTTTTTACCCCCTATCTCGCCTCCACCTGGCTCCCACCCCACCCTTTGCCCTTACCTCACTCCCATTGTCCTCATCCATAGGTGTATGATTTTTGTCCAGTCTTTCCCTGCATTCCCCCCCTCACCTCTTTTCCCCTGAGAATTATCAGTCCACTCCCTTTCTATGCCCCTAATTCTATTATATTCACCAGTTTATTCTGTTCATCAGATTTTCAGTTCACTTGATTTTTAGATTTACTTGTTGATAGATATGTATTTGTTGTTCATAATTTTTACCTTTACCGTTTTCTTCTTCTTCCTCTTCTTAAAGAATACCTTTCAGCATTTCATATAATACTAGTTTGGTGCTGATGAACTTTTTTAGTTTTTTCTTATCTGTGAAGCTCTTTATCTGACCTTCAATTCTGAATGATAGCTTTGCTGGGTAGAGTAATCTTGGTTGTAGATTCTTGCTATTCATCACTTTGAATATTTCTTGACATCCCATCTGGCCTACATAGTTTCTGTTGAAAAATCAGCTGACAGTCGTATGGGTGCTCCTGGTAGGGTGTTTCTCTCTTGCTTCTTTTAATATTCTCTCTTCGTCTCTCTTCGTCTTTTTCTCTTGGCATTTTAATTATGCTGTGTTTTGGTGTGGTTTCCTTTGGATTCCTTTTGTTTGGGGTTCTGTGCATTTCTTGGACTTGTAAGTCTATTTGTTTCACCAGGTCGGGGAATTTTTTGGTCATTGTTTCTTCAAATAGATTTTCAATATCTAGTTTTCTCTCTTCTTCTGGCAGCCCCATAATTCTGATGTTAGTACACTTGAAATTGTCCCAGAGGCTTCTTACACTATCTTCACATTTTTGGATTCTTTTTTCTTTTTGCTTTTCCAGTGGAGTGTTTTCTGCTTCTTTGTATTTGAAACCTTTGACTTGATTCTTGCGTTCCTCTAGTCTGCTGTTATGTCTCTGTATAATATTTTTTTTTATTTCAGTCAGTGTATGTTTAATTTCTAGTTGCTCCTTTTTCATCTCTAGTTAGTCCTTTTTCAACTCCTGTAGGTCTCGCTAAATTTATCCATTTTTTCTAGGAAATTCTTAAAAAACCTTATAAGCGTGGTTTTGAACTCTATGTCTAGTCGTTTGTATTCCTCCATTTCTTTCATTTCTGATCTGTTCTTTTGTCTCCGCATATTTTGCTGCTTCACTGAGTTGATAGAGTAGCTTTGTGTCCTATAGGGCCAGTAGCTCTGCCTCCCCAGTTACATAAGGTGGACACTCTTGGTGCACCCCTTTGTGGACTGTGTATACAGTGTTGTTGTAGTTAAGTCTTGATTGTTGTTGGTATCACTGGGAATTGACCTCCAAACCAATTGGTTGTGAGGATTAGCTGTGTCTGTGCCCGGAGAACTTCCGTGCTAGACTCAGCCTTAATTTAAGACTTGCAAGATTGCAACAGCCTCTGTGCTGGGCTTGGATGTGGTGGAGGCTCAGGGCCCAGCAGACAGCCTTGGCTTCCTGTCAGCCCTGCCCTACATGGCAGTCCCTGGGTCTCAATGCCTCTGGGTAATCACTGCTGCCCCCTCTGTGCACATGTGCGCACGTCTTTAGACCTCTGCCTTTCACGCACACGAGCCTCCAGACCTCTGCCTTTCTGGCTCTCCTGAGTTTCCATGCTCTCTAGGGACCCATACGAGTCTGAATCCCCAGGGTCTCACCTAAAACTGGGGTTCAGTGCAGTAGGATCTCGATTTCAGTGCTATTGGGAGGTTCTGTTTTCCTCCCACTAGAGAAAGCCAGCGGCACAATTAGCAGTCAGCGCTCTGCGCACTTTCATGCACCTCCAGACGTCTGTCTTTTGCAGCTCCCCTAAGTTTCCCTGCACTCCTCCCTTTTCAAAACAGTCCAGACTCCCCTGTATGAGTCGCGCCCAGAACTGGGGTTCAGTGCAGTCAAAAGTGGGGTCACTGCAGTCGGGATTTTTCATCTCCCTCCCACTAGAGGTAGCCAGCCAAACCCGCTGCCGCCCATCCTCTCCACGAGCGTGTCTCTGTACCTCAGCTTTTTACAGCTCCTCTGAGTCTTCATGAGCCCCTCTCTTTATTTCTAGTTGTAGAATTTTTACTCAGCCAGCTTTTTTGTGGTTCTGGGTGGTGTCTGTTCTATCTTTTAGCTGTAGTTTTGAAATTGTTGTGTGAGGCAGCAGTTTAGGTGTTCACCTATGCCGCCCTCTTGGTTTCTCCTCCATTTCTGTCTTTTGTGATCTGTTTCTTTGTCTCTGCATTTTTGCTGCTTCTCTGAGTTGGTAGGGTAGCTTTGTGTGCTAGGTGTCCTATATGGCCCAGTAGCTCTGCCTCCCCAGTTACCTGAGTTGGACTCTCTTGGTGCACCCCTTTGTGGACTGTGTGTATAGCCTTGTTGTAGTTAAATCTTGATCGTTGTTAGTATCACTGGGGAGAATTGACCTCCAATCCAATTGGTTGTGAGGACAGGTGTGTCTATACCCGGAGAATTTCTGTGCTGGAGTCAGCCCTATGACACAAGACTTGCAAGATTGCAAAAGCCTCTATGCTGGGCTTGGATGGGGCGGTGTCTCAGGGCTGAGCAGAAAGCCTCGGCTTTTCCTTAGCCCTGCCCTATGTGGTCCCTGGGTTTCAGTGTCCCTCAGTAATCGCTACAGCCCTCTCTATGCGCACTCACTCTCACACACCTCCAGACCTCTGCCTTTCGCATCTCCTCTGAATTTCCGTGCACTCCGGGGACCCATATGAGTCTGGGTCCCTATGGTCTCGCCCGAAACTGAGGTTCAGTGCAGTCAGAAATGGAGTTCATAGTTCAGAGGTTCTGTCTTCCTCCTGCTAGAGAAAGCTAGCAGCACAATCAGCAGTTAGTCCTCTCTGCACACACTGGCGTGCGCGCCTCCAGACCTCTGCCTTTCATGGCTCCCATGAGTTTCCGCGCACTCCTCACTTTTTTTAACAGTCCAGACACCCCCCATATGAGTCTCGCCCAGAACTGGGGTTCAGTGCAGTCAGGAGTTTCTGTCTCCCTCCCACTAGAGAAAGCCAACAAGGCACTCCACCACCCGTCCTCTCCACACACGTGTCTCCATACCTCAGCTTTTTGCAGCTCCTCTGAGTCTCTGTGAGCCCCTCTCTTTCCTTCTAATTGTAGAATTTCCACTCAGCCAGCTTTACTGTGGTTCTGGATGATGTCCGTTCTGTCTTTTAGCTGTAGTTTTGATATTGTTGGGCGAGGCAGCAGTTTAGGTATTCACCTATGCTGCCATCTTGGTTTCTCTCCATGAGGAATGGTTTTAAAAAATGTCTGGGGATATTTATCCTGGAAAAAAATTTCAAGGAACTAACTCTTGGCAAGGTGTCCTATGGAAGGGGCACTGAACTGGTTCAGGGTGACACCATAGGGCAGAAACAGGATTAATGTGCAGGCATTAGAGAGCAGCTCCCGAGAGGGGAGAACTGTCACCTGGTGTGCACTTGGAAAGATCCATCCAGTCAGGGACCTGCAGTGGAGAAGCCAGGCTGGGTGGCCACTTGTCCCCAGTGCTGAGGTGGTGACCACAGCCCCCCAAAAGGAGGCCGACAGGGGTTAGCAGAGAATGATTACCTGTGGGGTGGCTTGGGTGTTGGGAATCTGTTACTCTGTACCTTTTTAGGGTCTAAGACCTGGGTCCCTTTGATGGAAGTAATTCCGTCATTGGAATGGCAATTCCTTTGGTGAAAATAACGGCTGTATCAGGCATGAGAAGACTGCCAGAAGGGAGCTATGTCTCTGTGTCCCATTTGTAAATAGTGCAGCATGCTGTTCACATGCATGTGCGTGTGTGTGTGCGCGCGCGCATGAGCATGTGCAGGTTTTTGGCAAATAACACTTTTCTATGAACCTGAATTGGCCATGTGTCAGAACTGTTAATGCTTGTTGGCTGTATGCATTACTTCTTTGGGGAAATACCTGTTGAAGTCCTTTGCCCATTTTATTTAATAGGGTTCAGCCTGCCTGTTTCTGTATTTAGGATTAAGCGTCTAAACTTCCTGCTCTTCAGATGCTAGAGCAGTGTAAATGTTGCCTCTTTTTAGCTTAAGCCACCTGTTTGCCGAGAACTTAGGCCACTTATTACGTTGGCACCTGCGATGGAGAGAGATAACAGGGTGAAAGAGGCAGGGCAGCGTGCTCCAGAGGGACCTATGGCCTCTGAGAGAGCTGGCCCACGGCAACTGTGCAAATCTCTGTCCTCCCAGTTATCCTGGAACTCGGAAGACAGGTTCTAGGAAAATTATTTACATTTCTCTGGAAAGACTCAGGCTCCTGGGCCACGGAGCCTGCCCTTTCACCTGTGTTTTTTCTAAATATTGCAACATCCAGCAGGCCTCCTCTTGACTCTGAGGTGAGGAAGTGTGCTCCTGAGCTCTTGACCTGCTGGCCTAGGGTCTGGACGACAAGGCTCACTGCCTTATCCTCAGGTAATGCTGCGAAGGACCGAGAAAGGAGGGCTGGATGCTCCTTCCAGTGGGGCTGGGTCAGGTGGGTGGTCAGGTCACTCCCCCCTCGTTCTTACTGACTCCATTCCAAAGAAATGGAATTGTACAAACCAGTTCTGCTATGCCAACCAGCACAACCCCCTCAAAATCAATCAAAAGCTGATGGATTCTTCATTCGGGAGGGGTGGGAGATAAACACACTCTATAAGAGGCGGAAAGGAAGCCAAGAACCTAGAGGCTCAATGTCAGGGTCTCCTGGATAATTCTCCCATGAGAGACTTCCTCCCTCTGGCTTTTGTTACCATGTTCAGCTGCTGACAGGATGGTTCCAACTTGAGCCAGCCTCACCACGAGACTTAGGCACTGCCTCGCTTGTGTTGCATGGTTCAAAATTATGCTACCTCTCCCCAAAGTAAGAAATGCTCCTTTTAAAAGCCATACTTGTGGGGCTTGGAAACGTTTATCTCTTAACGGTTTGTTTTTATTTTTCCTTATTAAAAGGCATATCCTTCAGCCCTGGCCGGTGATCTCAGTGGTTAGAGTGGTGGCACCGAAGGGTCGCAGGTTTGATTCCTGGTCAAGGGCACGTATCTGTGTTGTAGTTTTGAACCCTGATACCTGTCATGGTGCATGTGGGAGGCAACCAGTTCATTTGTCCTCTCACATTGATGCTCTCCCCCCACTCCTTTCCACTCTCTCTCAAAAAAAAAAAATCAATAAAAAAATATTCTCAGGTGAGGATTAACAAAACAAAACCAAAAAAAAAAAAAAAAAAGGCATATACTCCTTAGCCAGGGTCAACTAAAGGTTTATCAGGTAATAGCCAGATTTTACAAAGAAATATTGGATGAAACACAGGAGAGATCCTAGTAGAAGATAAAATTGCCCAAAACACACTCTACCACTAGAGTGTTGTTGTTTTTTTAATGAGTTGAAATTTACATAACAAAATTAATCGTTTTAAAGCTTGCAGTTCAGTGGCACCGAGTCCATTCATAATGTTGTGCAGCCATCACCTCTACATAATTCAAAAACATTTTCATCACCCCCAGGAGAGACCCTAAACCAAGTAAGCAGTTTACTCCCCACACCCTTCTTCCCCAGCCCCCCGTAATCACTAATCAGCTTTCTGTCTCTTTGGATGCACCTACTCTGGATATTTCACGACAATGGAATTGTACAACATGTGACCTTTTGTGAACTATTGTTGTTTTGAAACACTCCACCCCCCACCCCCACCCCCCACTCCCCTGCAATCTGCTG
>PVJN01059765.1:0-11745 GCA_004026805.1 Lasiurus borealis
ATATAACACATATGTCTCATGTAAGGTAAAAAACACTGAGTCCCGCTGAGATGTGGGACCCAGATCAGACTCACTCACCAGCCAACAGGTTTGTTCCCTCCGAACTCACATACGTGTGTCAATTAAAGGAGATAAAGTGCTAACATAGGGTCTGACAAAGAGTAAACTCAGTGAAGGCATGTATGGATCCAACAAACATTTTCCTAACACTCACTGTGTGCTGGACCAACACTGCCTAATAAATGACCACACAGGTATGTCTCAGAGCTTTAGGAGTGCTGTGAACAGATGAAACTGCTCGTGCTAAGCCCTCGAGTTACTCAAGCAATAAGAAATCAGGCTAAAGAGAATACCAACTTGGGGAGTATGCATTTCCCCACTCATGTGGCATCTCTGGGAGGCTCTGAGTGGATTCATAATGAAGGGAAGCCATTATTTTAGGAAAAATAATAATAAGCCATACAAAAGAGATACAAGCAATGGCAATGGAGTTCAGACGTGAATAAATAAAAAAATAAAAAAATGTGCCCTAAAAGAATTATTGGGGACTGAGTATGCTTGAAGTACTAGCAGGGATGGTTTCAAAGTTTACCCCATGAACTAAGGTTAGTGCAATAAAAGCCTCAAATCCTATTCCTGAAAGACACACTGAAAATCTTTCTAGCCAAAATAAATTCACAGCTGCACATAAATGAAAAAGGGAAATGGTACTGTATATGCAGTGTGATCCCATTTTGTAAAAAATAAATAAATAAATAAGTGACCCATCGGGAATAAGCAACAATATAAATAGCATACAATAAGACAGCATCTTTTACATTCTTTATACTTTTTTTGCACTTTCTGTGATATGTATTATTTTTATAATAAAGGCAAAATATTGTAAGCTCTCTATGCAAAGATTTTAAGAGCTGGAAAGAACCCACGTTACCTGAACCCCTCTTATTATGGTTAAGGAAATCAAAAGTCAGAGGAGAAAAGCAACTGTTCAAAGGTCACCTGGTAAATAATTCCAGCGACTCCAAGTTTAGAACTCTACCTGACCCCTGTCTCTCAAAAAACTTTGTCTGAATCATCCCAGAAAGATCGACCTTCTTTTTTTCTTTGAAAGTTTCCATGAGATGACAAATGTAAAAGCACTTTCATATGTCAACATGCTTTGCATTTACTTCCCTTGAGTTGCTCAGTAAGATCTACACCAATAAAGAGAAATATGCAAATTGACCATACCTTCATGATGCCCAACAGCCAATCAGAAGTATGCAAATTAACCCAACAAAGATGGCCAACTGATTTGCATATGCAGGCTTGGAGTGGCCCAGAGGGGCAGGATGCCTGCTATGAGGGGGACGGAGGGGGTGCAGAGGGAGCTACAGTAGCAGCACTCCAGCTGGAGCGAAGACTGAAGGCTCCGGCCGGAGCAAAGGCCCGGGTCCTGGGTGCCGGAAGAAAAGCAGTGCTGGCAGCCAAGGGAAGGAAGGCCTATCTTGCACGAATTTTCATGCAACAGGTCTCTAGTATTTAAATAAATAGTGTACAAGCATAGAATTGTTTTGTACTTATTTCCCTGGTTAATCCAAAAATAGAAAAGACCAACACAGTTTATTCATAATGCTTTCAACCCACACCCTTCCCTCTTGAATAAACTTCCTATTCTTTGTAAGGTTCTAAAATCTAATCTAAGTGATGCTGGTGGTACTTATAGGAAGCCAGTGTGTTTGACCCAAATACTAGTATTATGGAACACACTCTGTGCCAAGGACATGTAACCTGATTCAACATCACTTGAGAAACCGGTATCAGCTTTCTTTCTTTTGGTTTTGCATCAAGTATATTGTTGATTGTGGAGAAGGTGCTGTCGTGGAAACTTTGAAGACCTCTGTTGGTGGTGAGGTGTAAAGTGAAATGCACTTGATATCCTGATAGGGAAGTGGTTGAATTGGAAAGAATGCTGGAATGTTATCAGATCACAGCCGAGGCAGAAGATTGGCACAGCTGAGAGCAATAAAGAGCAATTAAAGGAAAAGCCAGGAAGAGTAAGGAGGAGGCAATTGCAATACTGTACATGGGTACCAATGAGAACACAGGTAGGATCCTGAGAAATAACAACAGCACAGTGAAGGGAGTAGGAGACTGTATTCAGTGTCCTGCACACAGGAGAAGAGCAATGGGGTACCTTTCATCACTGCACCTCTGAGCTCTAAGGAAAGAAAAGGGCAAAATTCAATCACCAGCAGCAGCAGCATCTGAACCCAACACCAATATGGTTGAAGTCAAGGAACATTTGGTGATGAACGAGGGTTGATTAGAAGTCCCAGCTAAAGAAATTCCAGTTACTAGTCACAGCCTATGGGTGCTGCTCCTCACACTTTCTTTCTTTTTTATTTTTTAATATTTTTTATTGATTTTTTACAGAGAGGAAGGGAGAGGGATAGAGAGTTAGAAACATCGATGAGAGAGAGACATCGATCAGCTGCCTCCTGCACACCCCCTTACTGGGGATGTGCCCGCAACCAAGGTACATGCCCTTGACCGGAATCGAACCCGGGACCTTTCAGTCCCCAGGCTGACGCTCTATCCACTGAGCCAAATCGGTCTCAGCTCCTCACACTTTCATATGCAGACAAATCCCTGGGGGTCTGTGGAAATGCAGACTCAGGTTAGGTCTGGGAAGAGGCCCAAGATTCTGAATTTCTGACAAGTTCCAAGGAGGGGTGCTGACACACTGGCCTGCAGACCCCACTTTGGGTAGCAAGGATGAAAAGTGGCTTCTGAGGAAGGAAAAATAAAAAATAAAAAAAACAATCCCATCACTCTGACACACAGCAATAACAAGAAAAACAACCACTGATTCAGGGTACACTATGTGCCACTTTGCGCTATCTATTGAATTCTCCTACAACACCTGAAATGGTTTTCTCATCTCTCTTTTGTGGTTGTGGAAACGGATATTCAGGAAACTTATTTGCTTACATTCAAGCAGTGCCAGGATTTAAGCCCAAGTCTGTCTGCCTTCAAGACCATTTGTCAATAAGCTACCGTGATGAGATTAAGAGCTTTTCCATGATTTTGGAAAGCTCCCCAAATTTCTCCGAGCTGTGATTATTTTTTTTTTTCCATCTCTGGCATGGGAATAATGGCAGAGCTGTGGTTTGGACCAAAAGGAGGTACTAGATGTAGGAGAATTCTTAAATCTATAAAGAAACTTATTTAAATAAAGATATAATTGTTGTAACTAACTGATTCCTTTTTGAGAAAATATGCACCAAATACCCAAGTCTGAATAACCACAGTTTGTCAGTTGCTCTTTCTACTAAAAATAATGATCCAGGGAAAAAGGCGGGTAGATCAACTTACAACTCAATCGCACCACTGCTTTCCCTCCAGAAAACAACCGTACCTCAGTATGCAGATGTGCTATGTGCACACCTCCAGTTTTGTCCTACAGAATACTAAACACGGGTAAATTAGGGTTGAAATTTAATAAAATCTGCTTCGTTATGGAATTTTTTACTGCCTCATTTAGGACAGTGGTTCTCAACCTGTGGGTCGCGATCCCCTTGGGAGTTGAAAGACCTTTTCACAGGGGTCGCCTAAGACTATTGGAAAACACCTATTTCCCATGGTCTTGGGAACCAACACACCACTCCTTGGTGTGGCAAAATGTAGCAATGTAGTTTACTGTTGTTACATTAAGACTGTTACCCATGCTACACCACGATTCAAGACAAAATTTCATTTATTTGTAATTAGAAATAAATATTTCACAACATATAATTACATATTGTTTTTGTGATTAATCCCTATGCTTTAATTATGTTCAATTTGTAACAATGAAAATACATCCTGCCTATCAGATATTTACATTACAGTTCATAACAGTAGCAAAATTATAGTTATGAAGTAGCAACGGAAATAATTTTATGGTTGGGGGTCACCACCACATGAGGAGCTGTCTTAAAGGGTCGCGGCATTAGGAAGGTTGAGAACCTCTGATCTAGGACATTCTTATAAGCAAGATATATCTTTGTATTGCAAGTGGCATGACTACTTGTACAGTTGGTACCATTGCCTTGATTTCCGCTAAGGGACCAGCAGTTTTAATGGCACCAATGTCTAATACCATCAGTGTAAATGTCACTATTATGGAAAGGGCAAACAACATATTACTATTGATGTTAAAATACTTTGGACTTCATGGTCCCCTTGAAACACCCCCAGCGATCCACAGGGAGCCTTTGAGAACTTCCACCTGAAATATTTTGGCTGAAACTCTTCCTGTGTTATCTTATTTATAAACATATTTAGCCAGAACCACATAAAAGTACTCTGGAGAGCACGAGGCTCTAATAAAAAGAAAAAAAAAATCTCGTGGCAGTTGTATTTATTTTGCTGCACAACAGCATCACAGAAAACCACGTGAGTTTCTTTTCAGTTTTCTCTCTCTGTGTGCCTGACCACACGCTCTGGATGCTCACTCACATCAAAGAGCTTCCAAGGGGAAGTACCTCGCTTCAGAGCAAGCTGCACTCTCAGGATTCCTCTCCTGAAAACTGAGGTAAAATGATCGGCCAGGGTCCCCAATCTCACCTGTGAGAAAACGTCTGCCGCCTAAATGGGTGGAAAGTCCTAAGATGGGATGAGAAAATGATCAGTCCACACGTGAGAAACTCCCTCCCTCCAAAATGACTTCCTATCATCCCTATTATCCTAGTCTAGGCCAGTTTAACTGTATTAAGAAGGAAACTCAAAATAAGAAGAAAGCCACTGTCCTGTATACACTGGAAGCTCACAGTAACCCGGGATCATTGACTTCACACAATGCACAGGGCAAATGGATGAGATGGCCACAGCCATTGGTCCAGAATAAAAAATAGAGTGAAAAGTCCTTGCACTTATCACAGCCTACTTGGGTGCATTCCTGTCTTAGTCTGCTCAGCTACTGTAACAGAATACTGAAGACTAGGTGGCTTAATGCATTTCCTCACAGTTCAGAGATTGGGAAGTGTAAGATCAAGACGCTGGCCAATTGGCTTCCTGGTGAGCGCTCTTCCCTGGCTCGCCGATGGCCGCCTCCTCATGTCCTCACATGGCCTCTCCTCATTGCGAGCCCCGAAGAGAGATTCAGGGTAGATCCCTCTCTCTTCTCACTCTTCTTATAAGGCCACTAATCCCACCAGTCCTCCTCTCATGACTACATATAAACCCAGTTATACCTCCCACAGGACCTACCTTCAAATACCATTGCATTGGGAGCAGGGCTTTAACATATGAACTGGGGTGAGGGATAGACACAGACATTCAGTCCATTACAATTCCAAATACTCCAAATCACAATGTCTGGGACTGGAGCCCAGGAATCCATGCCTTTAAGTCCCCAAGTGGTTCCTATGCACACTGATGTTTGAGAATCCTGACTGTCGCCCTGTGAGGCAGATAAGTTTCCTCATCTGTAATGTAGGATTGCTACCATACTTTCCTATTTCAATGTTGTTGAGGACCAATTAAGAATATATGGGAAGCCCTAGCCAGTTTGGCTCAGTAGAAAGAGCATCTGCCTGCAGACTGAGCGGTCCCAGGTTTGGATTCTAATCAAGGGCACATGCCTGGGTTGGAACAGGTTCAACCCCCAGTAGGGGGCATGCAGGAGGCAGCTGATCAATGATTATCATTGATGTTTCTATCTCCTTCTCCCTTCCTCTCTGAAATAAGTAAAAATACTTTTTTTTTTAAAGATGTTTAAAAGAAAAAAAGAATATATGGGAAAATGCTTTCAAAAACTGCAAATTGCTATTTAAATTATTATAATCATCTATGCTTTTACTATTCAAATTCTACAAGTGAGTGAGGAAGCCCGAGTCCATTTGGGTCAGTAGATAGAGCATTGGCCTGAGGACTGAAAGGTCTTGGGTTTGATTTGGGTCAAGGACACATACCTGGGATGCAGGAGGCAACCAATCGATGTGTCTCTCTAACACGATGTTTTTCTCCCTCTGTCTCTCCCATTTCCTTTCACTGTCTCTGAAAAAAAAAAAAAATCAATAGAAAAAATCCTCCGGGGAGGTTTAACAAAATAAATAAATAAATAAGAAATAAAAGAAGAAGAAAATAATAAAAAACATATAGATGTTATTCTAACATTTGTGATTCAATCTCAGATAATGAAAATACTCAGGAACTAGAGTGCTCTAGTTAATATTGAGGTGAATATTCTAGTCATTTTTTAAAACCCCTCTTAAATGTACTAGTACACTCTTTCCTTAGTAAACACACAACTTAGCTCTGATCTGATGCCAAAGGGTTTTCATGGAGGGTCTCCATTCTGATTATCGTTGCATAGGATTTAGGCTTAGAAGAGTAATCTCTGTTCTGCTAAGTGCATTTTTGTTTATTTTTTGTTGTTTGGAGGATATTTCATGGTTGATAGAGGCATGTTTATTTTAAACAAAGGCATCACTCTAATTACCAGTTGCATTCCAAAAACTTATTTGTCCCTAAATTGTTTGGAACTTGAAATGCCCTTCCCCCTGGCCAAGAAAAATTATGAATCACAACTAAGTTCTCTGGCTTGTCCAACAAGCCCATAATATAGATAAAACACATTTGCTATGCCTTAAAAGTCCCAGATGTTTGCAATAGGATTATCAAAAACAAAATTAGGATACGATGGGGCAGGAAACAGCAAAACAGAATGTCCAGAGTTAACTGGAAAAGTGGAACAGAAGGGAAAAAGAAAACATGTTGAATGGGTATCTCTGAGAAAGAGACTTCATGGAGTAGAAACAGCTAACATATAAATGCTGAGAGAGAGAAAGACTAGAATATGACTCAAATCAGAAGATAGGAAGTAATAAAAAGCAAGGCTGGAAGAAAGAGTTTCTTACAAGACCCACAAAGACTGAATTTGGGGTGTGGCAGAAAAGTCACCCAAATGGAAAAGGCCTTGGTATAAGGGAAGAAAGTCATGTTTGTACCTAAGGATGGCCTTACTTGCACGTGACCGATGGCCACATCGAGTTGTTTGTACCTGAGCAAATGCCCAAAGGCTAGATCCTCATTCCGAATCCAAGTTATTGCAGGGGCCCCTTTTGGTCTCTTAAGGAGGCTGGCCTTAGTTGAAACTTCTGTTTATAGTTCATTCACACTGCCTTTTCCTTCTCCCTCTTATAGCAATGATTATATTACATTATCACATGTTTTATTATATATTTTAGTGATACTTAGTATTATTCACTAATAAAATGTTTGATCTTCTCCCTGAATTTACGTCCAAGTGCCATTTCTATTAGTGCATCTATGTTTGAGCTCCTGCCCTTCAACTGGCCATCTGAGTAAGTGGTTGCACATTTGGTCTTTCCATCTTGCCCTTTTCCAAGTCAGAGTGTCACTAGGTCAAAGTGAAAAAACAAGGTGCATTCATTCATTCATTCACTCAACCAAAGGTTGCCATTGAGTATAAGGCACTGTGGTAGGCCCAGTAGTAAACATAATGATCTTGTTGGGTTCCCAGAAATCTTTGGCATATTTTATTAGAAAATTTTTGAAACAAATACCACAAGGAGCCAAGAGGAGGCTTCTCTGGCTTTCAGATGCTCTGGTTATCTTTAATAAAATGCAAAACTATCACGGGATTGATGCAATGTCAGGTCCAAGTAAGATTAAGAGCGTAAGAACTATCTTGAATAGTCTCCATACAATATTCTAGAGATAAGATAATGTGTTACAAGAGGAAGGACACAGAAGCTAACACTCACACCCAAATTTGATAAGCAAGGCCAACTATTGCTACTTACAAAGATGTAAGGTCATTTTGCAATAATATGCTAAACTATGGCTGGACAGATGCTAAATTTCATAAACCAAAGAGCAATGTCAATTCCAAGTCAGATTAAGAGCAGAGAATTATCTTGAATATTCTCCTTGCTGTATTCTAGGATAAGATAATGTGCGGCAAGTGGAAGCAGAGAGAAACCAAAAGAATTAATAACATCCACACCCAAGCCCTAGCTGGTTTGGCTCAGTGGGTTGAGCATCAGTCTGCGGACTTAAGGGTCCTGGGTTCAATTCACTCAACATGCCCAGGTGGTGGGCTCAGTCCCCAGTTGAGAGCATCATTGATGTTTCTCTCTCTCCCTCTCCCTTCCTCTCTGAAATCAATAAAAATATATTTTAAAAAAAGAAAGAATTCTTTCATTGAAAGGTGAAGTAGTCGTCACTCATCACCACTGAGAGTGGTGTATGTATTCAAACAAAAGAAGATCACAAACAAAAATAATGCTGTAGAACAGCAAACTGGAGAAAGAAGAAATGTCCTGCCGTGTGACTGAAAGTTATCTGACCTTTAAAATTACGCCGGGCAACAAGGACATTTCAAATAAATCTTTTAAGTCCAACCTCAGTGGAGGTGGACATTTCAGCTCAAAAGTTAATTTGCAACCAAAGAAAGGTATTTAACATGCCTACTGAGGCCTAGAGAGAATACTACTTTCCATACAAGTAGAAAACTCTTGGAGTTTTCTGCAAAATGGCTTGGTGCCTTGGAATAAGCATTTCCAGGGCCCAAGGCCAAAAAGTCCCCAGAGCAGAGCCAGCTGGTCTTCCCCTGGGATCAAAGGCGGTTGGGGAGAAGCAAGGGCAGGGCGGGATCTTCCCCTCTCGCATACCTACTCCTCATTTAAGTTTATCTGAAATATCTTCAGAAAAATGCAACAGTCATGCTCTCACTGATTATCTCCCACAAGGGGATGCTTGTGTTTATACTGCTGGCTGAGGACCTCCCCAGCGGCTGGCCTCTCTTAACCTCAACCCCAGATGCAATGAGTCTACCCATTTCTCCAGCTTTGTGAAGAGTGTGCTCATGTTTGACCTGAAAAAGGAATCCCATAATTGCAGCTCCTTTCCAGAAGACATGTCCCAGAGCTCTTTGATGACAACTGTCACGTTCCTTTTTGTAGACGTTTCCCTTTGGAACTGCATCGTTTGGAAAAGGTCTGAGGGGGAAGAAGGGGATTGAACTAGGCAAGGGAAAGATGAATGAGTAAATTAAGAATTTCAAAAATACAGAAATGTGGATATTAATGCCCCCAGTATTACATAGAAAGACATGGGCAAAAACTCTTTCCAATTCAATTTGTGTTAGAGAAAAAGACGCCACCTCATGATTGATATTGATATATATATATATATATATATATATATATTTTTTTTTTTTTTTTTTTTTTTAGGATGTCCTACTTGGAAGTAAGCCCTAGCACACTTCCATGTCAAATACCGAGTTGCATCATCAGAGCAAAACAGAATGCGGTTTCACCAGGGGATTGCAGAGGCCAAAGACTGGAATGCATGTTCCAAAGGTACACCTTCACTGACGCTGATTGTGGATCTCTGAGTAAATGAGCTGGAAAGATTTAGAAACTAAATTCAGCAACTGGAAATTTAGCAACCTTTCAGGAGCATGGCCATTTAGATATGATTTCACGTTTGGAGTTCACATACAGATTCAATGTGTAATTACTGAGTACCTTGAAGTGTGCTAAGAACTGAAAGTACTGATACTAAATAACTTAAGTGATCTGGATGTACAAGCTAAGGTCCCCATTAACAAAAGCTAAAAATATGACTACACAACCACTGAGTTCTCATCGATACCATGTGCTCTAGACTTAAACGGTGGTCCATGATGCAAAAAATATACCTTGAGATAAAAAGATATATGTGATCTGGGACACTACTCTTTGAATCTTAAGCTTATTTTTTTTTTAATCCTCACCCTAGGATATATTTATTGTATTGATTAGAGAGAGAAAGAGAGATTTCTTTCTTTTTATCTAGCAGTATAAACACAAGCATCCCCTCTAGGGAGATAATCAGTGACAACATGGCTGTTGCATTTTTCTGAAGGTATTTCAGATAAACTTAAATGAGGAGTAGGTATGCGAGAAACATTGATGGGAGAGAGAAACCTTGATTGGTTGCCTCCCCCACGTGCCCCAACAAGGGATGGAACTCTAACCCTGGGTATGTGGCCTGACTGGGAATTAAACCTGAGACCCTTCCGTGCACAGGAGGGCGTTCCCACCAGCTGAGCCACACTGGCCAGTAGATGACCCTATCTCTTCACTCTGGGAATGTTGGTTCCTCAAAATACATCTCCATGATACCCAAGATATTGTGAAAATGTAAATTCCTATGTAAGGAAAAAAAAAAGATTTCAAAATCAGAAAAGATATTCTCTACACAGCATTGTTCAATCATACTATGTAAGTGAGGATATAACTGTACCCAGAAACCTGTTCTTTCCAAATAACACAATTTACTTCCACACATACATTGTTCCATTTGATCCTCACAAGAATCCTATGTGTTGTGCAATGGGTTGATGCTCTCATTTTATCACCAAAGAAACTGAATTTTTGGAAGAGAGAGGTTACAGAAGGCCTCAGCAATTAATCACAGCCATAAAACCAATAACATGTTTCTGACGCTCCATCCAGCCCTTCTCGCCACAAATGGAGACCGAAAAAAACAACCCCTTCATTGCAAAAACGATGTTGATCCTGCACCTATCATCGTCATAAAAGAGCAGAGGAAGAATGAGGATTTCTGTTATCAACAAAAAACCGTGTAACCTATGGTTACAAAGCGTGGACAGAGCATCATGAACATTTCTTCACACTCACATGACAGGCACAGTGATGGGCTTTCTGAACAGCTGCAAGGAAATGCCTACACAGAGCCAAAAAGAAGACGCCTTTTTCTGAAGTTCCTGATAAAAAACTTGAGCTCTGTTCAATCCTTTTCCAGTGGAATCCGTTAAGAGAATCAGAAAAGTCAATAACCCTGCACCCAGAGCCCCCCCCCCCAGACCCCCCCAGATCCAGCCCTAAGGGGTAAAACACCAGGAGTGGATCCTAAGACCTGCAGCTTTCTGGCTGGTCATTTTCCGCCTCTTACCAACACCTTGTGCTCTCTCTCTCTCTGAGCGTTACAGGTGGCATTTCTAAAGATCACCATTTTTTTTATTATTATTTTTAACAGCCAGCTTTCACAAATAGACGCTTGGATAAGCACCCGTTAATACAATGGAGCGTGCACTGTCCCCCGGGGGTGAAACGGAGGCACCGCAGTCACCAGCACGCATTGCGCCCGCGGAGCGGAGCGTGGAGGTGAGGATCGGAAGACAGACAGGCAGCCTCTTTCACTCTCGGGGACCCCCCCGGGGCTGGCCGCGGGGACCGCAGGAGCGGGGCGCCGCCCTCCCCGCCGGGGGCGCCGCGGACCTACCAGCGACAGCACTTTATAGGTGTTGGGGTCCTGGGCCGGCCGGGCGCGCGCCGCCGCCGGCTTCTCCAGCGGCTCCTCCCCCAGGTCCATGGGCGCCAGCAAGGACGCGGCCGTCTGCGGGTCCCCGGGCGCCTCGGCGGCGGCGGCGCGGCCGTGGCCGTGGCCGTGGCCATGGCTCGGGTCGCGGCCGTTCCCGGCCGGGCCCTCCCGGCGGCTCCCACCCCCTGCATAGCCGTCGCGATCCATCGTGGCCCGGGCGCTCCCGCCCCGCCGCCCGGCCGCGCCTTTAATAGGCTCCGCGGCCGCCCCGCCCCGCCCCGCCCGCGCGCCCGCCCCGCCGGACCCCTGGCCGCCCGCCCGCCCGCCCGCCCGCCGCCCAGCGCGCAGGAGAAGAAGCAAAAGAGGGGGGGAAAGCAACCCAACGCCCCGGATTATTTGGCTTCCTGTCTGATTTCGGCCACT